>JAQQSV010011686.1:0-12942 GCA_028646515.1 Pseudochirops corinnae | reverse complement strand
TCTTGTACTCCTCCTCGAAGGAGGGTGTGGCTGTTTGCATAGGGTATGCTGTGGGCAGATGGGTAGGGGCCCCCCACCCCATTTCCTGGCGGGTGTGCTGAATTTTTCTTACATTGTTTGGCAAAATGTCCTGGTCTGCCACATCCAAAACAATTTTTTCCTGCCTTTTGAGGGCACTTCTTTTGGAAGTGCCCTTCCTGTTTACATCTGAAGCACCTGATGCCCTGCTGTGAGGGCCTCCTCCGTGACAGGCCCTGAGTCACCCCTTGAGCAATAGTGAATGACATAGCCTCCCTGTCCAATGTGGCATAGTCCACATTGGAGCAGGACTGTATGATATCCTCCAAGGGGGCATCTGGGGGGAGAGGGCTAGTGGCCTGTGTACAGGCTTTATTGAGGCCCTCTCAAAGGAGACAGAGAAACAGCAAATCAGAGCCACGACCTTTTCTCAAAGTCCTTTCACAAGTCTCCCTGACCCTTGCAATGAAATCTGCTATGGATTCTTGAGGGCCTTGTTTTAAGGTGCTCAATTTTTTGTGTGGTGTGCCAGTGGGTTCAAGAGAGCCCCAAGCCTTAATAGCTCATTCTGCTATGACCACGAAAACACCTGGGTCTAATCGAGCCTGGGTGTTGGTGGCCACATGAGGACCCACCCCTAACAGAAGGTTTTTTGCTGCTGTATTGTCTTGCTGGGGATTATGCTTTAGCCAATTGGTGACCTCCTTAGTCCATAAGGCTTCCCACATTACTGCTTGTCCTGGTGTTAAACAGGCACTCGCTACCGAGCACCAATCGTTCTGGATAAAAGCAGTGTTTCTAGTAACGTGGTTAAGCATTTGCAGCACAAAAGGAGAATTAGGACCGTAAGTAGCACAAGAGGATTTTAACTCCTTCAGGAATTTGAATGGTATAGGATTATATTGCCGGGCTCTGGTCAAAGGATCTATTTCAATCGGACAGGCTTCTATTTCCTTGCTCCACTCAGACACGCCTTCCTATAGCTGCTTGCAGAGCTGCCTGCACTGGAGACTTAAAGAGTGGTGAGGGCTTGGCCTGTACTTCGGAAAGAAGTGTTGGTAAGGTCAATTCTTCTTTCCCTCCACTAGGTGGAGGTAGGAGGACATTTTCAACTTTAAGTTACAAATCTGTTGGGAGAGCTGTAACAAACAATGCTCCAAACTCTCTAGTTTTACTTCTGTAGATGCAAATCCCGGAGTAGCAGATGGAGCGGTGGGAGAGGAGGAAGAATAAGGCAGGGGAGTCGGATATAAAGTTTTTGGCTTCTTCTTCTCCAGCCTGCTTCCCCTGTCACTCTCCTCCCCGAACGAGTCCCCTGTCTGAGCCTGTGCAGGACAAGTCAGAGGGCAAAGAGGAACTCCATGCAGAGCTGCTTTCACTATACCAAAAAGAGTGACATCTAAGTCTGTCAGCAGCCCAGGGGAGGTTTCCTCATATGAGGTCATTTGATGACCAATGATGTCTATTTTTTCTGGGTCAAACCCTGCATATTCCACCCAGGGGGACACCACAAGAAGATTACTGACAAATTTAAGGCACTGCTTAATATGTACCTCTGTTCCTTGTTTTTTTGCTAGTTTGTAGACTTGTCTGCCATACACCTCCACCGAAGAGGGTGTCATGATGGGGAAGCTAAAATCACTCCCCATCACGAGTGCCTCTACACTCTCTTGACCTCAACCATCCCACTCTGCTTTTTAAGCGGCTATCTGTCCCTCAGTACTCAAGCCCCTGTTCGTAGCACCACCTGTCCTCAAGTCCCTGTTCATGGCGTCACCTGTCTGGGCCAGCCAGATTCGGTGATTCCAGGGGCCCCAGAGTACCTACCGTAGCCCTGCAGTTGTGCACAGCTGCCCCAATGGCCCTGCAGGTGCTCTCAGTCGCCCCAACGACTCTTTGGAGTTAGAACTCTGGATGTGGACAGAATAGTCTGACACACCTCAGTGGAATGGCCAAGCGTCTTTATTGTCTTACAAATCTCCTCTTGCTGCTGTCCCTCAAGCCTTATTCGCCTGCCCCTTTCATTCTCTTTACGTCTGCCCTTTTGTCAGGTGTCCCGGCAACAGGGTCCTGAAAGGCGGGAAGTGCTTCTCCACTGATGGTACATACTCAATGCCCCCGTGTTTGACATGCAGTCATTAAGGCAGAATACACACCTGGATGTCTCTTACCCACCTCAGGTTTTCCTTGTCAGCAAGGGCACACTGACCGAGGTCAGACATCTAGGTAGCTCTAAGGGGCCCTTACAGATATCAACTGATTTGGAGGGAATACCTTTAGGTATTATAAATCATAAATTATAAAAATTATAAATCAGGGAATACCTGATTTGGAGATTTGGAGGAAATACCTTCCAGTCAAAGAGTATGGCCTATGAGAATGTAAGAAGGTCTAAAGTCAGTATGTGCAAAGCAATGTTGTGGCAACCATGGAGAATTTAAAGAAATATATTCTGATCTCTTAGAATTTTCAAGCTAGTTAGCAACAATACCTGTATGCACATAGCAATGCCACATACCGAAACTGTGAGTTTAATCTAAGGTTCTGCCTAGGGCCCACTTCTCTCACTATACTATTTCACTTGGTAACCTCCTCAGCTTCCATGAGTTTAGTTAATATCTCTATGAAGGTGATTCACTGATCTATATAGCCAGCATCAGTCTCTCACTGAACTTCAGTCTAATATCACCAGTTATCTATTAGACATTTCAGACTTGTTGTCCCAGAGACATCTCAAATGTCCAAAACTGAGCTCATTATATTAACCCTCTACTCTTCCAAATTTCTGTATTTCTTTCAAAGGTACCACCATCCTTCCAGTTTCTCAGGTCCACAACTTCAGCATTATCCTGTATCCCTTACTTTTACTGACAATTCATATTCAGTCACTCATGAAATCCCACTGTTTCTACCTCTATGCCATCTCTCTCACATGACCTCTTCTCTCCACTCACATAGCTACTACTTAATTAAGACCTTTATAAGTTTTTACCTGTATTATGACAGCAACCTTTTAACTGCAATGGCTCAAGATTTGTACTACTACAATCCACGCTTTTCTTGGCAAAGATTCTGGAGTGGTTTCCATTTCCCTCTCCATCTATGGTTAATTTCTAAGCATATAATTCTACAAATTCCCTCCCATATTGGGAGTAGTATGACAGTGGTCACTCTTGTGGAACAATTCTGATTTCAGTCTTTCAGGATGCTCCTGAAGAATATTAATCACATTGATTAATAGCTTCATGCTTAAGACACTAAATCCATTTCCATAGTGGCCACATGTCACAAACATTAGAAACCTAAGATAGTGTGATGACTCAGCTGTCTCTTCTTCCTCTTCCTCTCTCTCTCTCTCTCTCTCTCTTTCTCTCTCTCTCTCTCTCTTTCTCTCTCTCTCTCTTTTTTTTCTCTCACATACACAGACAGACAGACATGTACCCTTATCTCAATCTTGGTGAGGTGTCAAAGTTGGTGAATAGTCAAAGTTGGTTACTATGAAAGTAGTCTATATTTAAAGTAAATAAAGTAGTCTATGTTTAAAGTAAATAAACTGGAATGTTTATTCTTAACTAAATATACCCTGAACTTTTTTCTTTCCAAGCCTTTGTTCATGCTTTTCCCTCCCTCTAGAATGGCCTCACACTTCATCTCTAGACACTTAAATCCTGCTCATCTTTCAAAGTTTAGATTAAATGCTCACATGAAATTTTTCCTGATCTTTCTAACCAGAAGCAAATCCCCTTCATGTTGCCTTCTATTTTTTCATTTGTTTGTATCTGTTTTATGGTATCTTGATTTCTCATGAAGTCATTAGCTTCCATTTGCTCCAATCTAATTTTGAAGGAATTATTCTCTTCAGTGACTTTTTGCAATTCCTTTTCCATATGACCAATTTGACTTTTTAAGGCATTCTCCTCATTGGCTTTTTGGCCTCTTTTGTCATTTGAGTTAGTCTATTTTTAAGGTGTTATTTTCTTCAGTATTTGGGGGGGGGGTTCCTTTAGCAGGTGGTTGACTTACTTTTCATCATTTTTTTGCATCATTCTCATTTCTCTTTCCCATTTTTCCTCTACTTCTCTTACTTGATTTTCAAAATCCTTCTTGAGCTCCTACGTGGCTTGTTACCAGTTTATATTTTTCTTCGAAGCTTTTGAAGCAGGAATTTTGAGTTTGTCACCTTCTTCTGGTTCCATGTTTTGCTCCTTTTTGTCCCCAAAAAAGGATTCTATAATCTGATTGCACTTCCTCTGCTTGTTCATCTTGTAAACCAATGACTTGACTTTTGACCTCTTTGCCAGGGTAGAATTCTGCTTCCAGAGTGGAGGGAGCTGTGTCCCAAATCACTGGAGTTTTCACAGTTGCCAGAGCTATGAGGAGAACACCTTCTCTACAGCCACCACAAGCTCCAGCACTCTGGCCACACACCCCAAGACCACTACACAAGACCCACAGATCCAAGCAGTTCAAAGCAAGAGTGATTATACTCTGGTCACTTGGTCCCCCCATGATCTGAAGGCCAGTTGCTCCAGAGTTAGCTGTGTGGCAGCAGCTGTAGCCAAGTGCCTCTGCCACCTCTGCTACTCCAGGGGCAGGAGCCAGACCATGCTCTTCTATCCCTCAGTTCCAACAGTTCCCCACTGACCTTTTACTTTATCTTTGGTGTTTGTGGGTTGATAAGTCTGGAAACCTCCACAGCTACTGGTGATTCACTCTCCTGAAGTCTGCTATGGCTGGTCTGGGCCATTGGTTGGGGTGCCCCTGGGCCTAGGTGGCTCATACAGGACTGCGCTGGGCTCCCACTTCAGTGTGATAGACCCTTACTGCTGGCCTGCCAGGCTTCCTTCAGCAGGAGATTTGTTTTTCTCTGTCACTTTGTGGGTTCTGTAGCTCTATAATTTGTTTAGTCATATTTTTTTTTTACCAGTATTAGAGGTGGTTGGAGAATGAGCTGAAGCAAGCTGATGCTTTTACTCCACCATCTTGGCTCCACCTCAGATTAATTTTTAAAGGAGAGAACATTAGCTTTTGGGAAAGGCCTTCAATAGGACATAGCAGTTGAACTGAGCCATGAAGGAAGATAGAAATTTTAAGATGGGGCCCAGGAAACTCATTGCAAACCAGGAGCCAAGGTTTTCAAAGGCAGAGATGGAAGCTGGGATGTTAGGTGCCAGAAACATGAAGGATATCATCTGGGCTGGAACTTTGAGGGCCTAAAGGAGAGTAATGTGCCTGTAAATCGTATTTGGTGAAATGTGGCAAAGAGGCTGTGTGTCAGAGTGGCCAGGGAGATGGCCTTGAAATTGGAAAGATCTGTGTTCAAGTGTCTCTGCTTTATACTGGCCATATGACCCTGAGAAAATCATTTAACTTTTTTGCTCTAGGCAACATTCTGAGAGTATAAATTGCAGGGAAGGTGACAATGTGCCTTGATGAAGGGAGCTTCCTAACTAGGAATTACCCATAGTCATGAATATATCAATTCAGACTCTATTTCTATCTTTTGCCCTAATATATAGGTGTCTACTTATACTCAGAATGTACCTCTTTTCCTCACCCTTATTCTTTAGGGATACAGTATTTCATAATTTCATAAATAAGCAACCTGGACATAACATTATTCTGAAAAATTTAATAATAAGAGTTAACATTTCTATGTCACTATGTATCAGGCACTGTGCTTTAGAATTATTGTCTCATTTAATATTCACAGCAACCCTGAGAGGTAGCTGGTATCATTATCATTTTTTTATAGATTAGGAAACTGAGTCACATAGCTAGTAAATGTCTGAGGCTGGATTAGAACTCAGATCTTCTTGACTCCAGGCCCAGAGCTCTATCCACTGCATCACTTTGCTGTGCTTCTAAGCCTCAATTGGTCTGTCATCTCATTGTTGTGAATGTTTAGAAATCACAACATGCTCATTCTTTCTCAACAGGTGGTACTGAAATATCCTTGTTCATTCACAGAAGAATTAGCCCAGAAGCTAAACTTATTTCACTGAGAACTGAAAAGGTTTGGACCTCAAACATTCATCACCTATTTATAACCAAGAGACTCCAGGATTCAACCATCTCTTGTTTTGACCATGAGCCAGGAGGAGGGACTTACCACATTGCCCTGTGCTGACTACTTCCCCTTCCTCTTCTTTTTTCCCATTCAATAGAATGCATACTCTTTGAAGACAGAGACTTTTGAAATTGTGTTTGTGGGTCCTGCCTGGCATACAATAGGTGTTTAATAATAGCACATGTGGATCATCACCATACTTCCTCTATGTCTTTTGCACTTCTTGGGTTATAGTACAAGAATTTTATTTTTCCATCCATCATCTCTTACTCTCTCTTCTTAATGGGTCCACTTCTCTTCATGATTATACATTTCCTCTATAATATACCTTGTACCACTTCTTGCAAGTAGGTTAGAATTGATAATTTGCTGCAGCTTCCTTGCATGTACCATAATCTCTGATATTCCTGGTGTTACTAATGCTTTGGAAGTTGTGGTGTTCCAATATTTGCAACCATATCACATCACTGGGAACATATATGTTCAAAATGTGCATTTTATGAAAAGTGCTACATGATTGTATATCTAATCCACTGTCCATTTACGGTACTGCAGGTTAACTCATGGAATTGGTGTGAACTAGTCTGAATCAGTCTACCTGCCTTGGAATCATCTGAACCAGAGGTATAAAACACATGACCACATTTCTCTCAAGTATGGCCCTAATTAGATTAAAATGTAATTGGGAAATATTTAGCCAGATAAATAAAAATGTAATAGACATAGATAATGTTAAAATATGATTTTGATATCTAGGCCAAACCTCTCATCCTACAAATGAAAAAGCAGCAGGTTGAGAAGCTAACCAAGTATGTGGTAGAGCCAAAATTTCACCGCAGATCCTCTGACTCCAAACCCTGTTTTCTTTCCACTATAATCTACAAAAATGCATTTCCCTACACAGGTTATTATATAGTCCTCCCAACCATTCCTGCATCCTCAGCATCTAGAATAGTACCTAGTATGCAGTAAGTGTTCAGTAAATAATTTTTGAGTGAATGACCAGGTGAGGTAGGTAGTGCAATTATCAGAATTCTCCTTTTTATTCCTTAGTAGACAGGAAGTGGTAAAGTCAGGCATTATGGTTTTAAACTTATATCACAGCATCTAGCACTTGCCCATTATTAATAGGCATTTCTTGCATTGGTAACTCTTCACAAGTGACATCCTGTCTGTGAGTTTTCACAAAACCATTCACCCACACTTTCCTTCCTCATCTCTTCATGGAATCCCTAGTTTCCTTGAAAGTTCAGTTCAAATTCTACTACTAATACTTTTGTGAATTTCCTTCTCTCCACCCCCAAAAAAATTACCACACATTTAATTTGTACATATTTTGTGTATGCTTAAATGTGCATTTGTTGCTTCTCCAATAAAATATAAGCATCTTGAGGGCAGGGAGAATTTTATTTTTATACTTTAGTTTCATTGCCTGGCATATACTAACTTCTTAAAGAATGCTTGTGGTTGATTGGCTGATTAATTTAATTTTACAAGTGAGGGTGGACAATTTCCAAAGCACAAATTTATGAACTTTAGTTACTTTTTAAATCAAAAGCTCTTTCCCCTGAATATGTGACTTTCAAAGATTTTCAACAGTTATTAAATAAAATTTTTCATTTATTTGAGGACCAAGTTTCTTCCCATGGGGATACATTGCTAATTTAATCATGCAAATCAATAGGATAATACAATCTAATTAACAGAAACATGTTCAGCAGATGATGTTTCAGGAATACATTCAGTGAAGTCAAGTGTATCTGTAGTTAAAAGGAATGGAGAGGTTGACTTGAGGCTCTGAGGATGCTTTTAGTTCTAACATTTTATGATTTGCGTGAGGTAATTTACATGCTATTTAAGAAGGACATTTTTCTCGTTAAAAATGTATAGAAAGCTTATAACCCCTGGTAAAACAGTGTTTGGAAAGAGTAGGTATATTAAATTATATATGGTCACTTAGGGAATTGTTCAAGAAAATACTAATCGTGATGCTTTAAGCCCATAGGTATTCTGGTAAGTCCATCCATCATGTTAGAACAGTTGTTGCTAATAAAGTCTTATTCCCAACTACAAAGAGCTTTGAAAGCACTTTCCACTTGGATTGCTGTATTATCTTACAGATTTTAAAGATTCTGTTGTTAGTTTAGGGAATTGGAAATGAATGTCAAAGCTAGAGCCGTGAAACCCTGAGTTGAATCTCTCACTCTGAGTGAGTAGCAGTATAAGAAGAAAAAAAAAAAAAACAATCATATTACATGCATAGCCATGAGCTGAGCTACCAAAGCTCAACTAAAGACACTTAGAAAAGGAGGTACATAGGGAAAACAGAAGCTGGGATAGGGATTACCTTATAGCATCAATGGTGTTTTTTGTGTTCAATGGTCATGACTTGGATGGGTTACATTGTGCATTCACTTTATCTTGTCTCTTACCAAGATTTTAAACATTTTTTGGAGGGTAGGGGTACATTGGATACTTCTTGTATATATCCTACAGCTATCTAGCATGGTGCCTTTGTACACAATGGGCACTCAATAAATACTCTACAAGAACATCTGGGAAGCATGGCTGCTACTTAGTGCAATAGTGACTACTTTGCTCTTGTCATATTTATATGGATGTTTGCTTACCAAATCTGGAAAAACCAATACATGCCAGTATTTTCAGATAATTAAAACTAAGTGGGGGGTGGCTAGGTGGTACAGTGAATAGAGCACCAGCCCAGGAGTCAAGAGGACCTGAGTTCAAATCCAGCTTCAGACACTTAACACTTACTAGCTGTGCGACCTTGGGCAAGTCGCTTAACCCCAACTGCTCTCCAAAAAAGGAAAAAAAAAAACCACAACCCTAAGTGGCAACAACAACGGGCAGTCACATGAGCCCAGGGCCACCTGTTATGGGCAGATGGCTATAGGTTATTTGGTTACTCTTGGAGGGAAAACCTTGTTTTGCAGAAAAATGCACCTCAGTTCCCTTCCTCCTACAAGCAGCTGCAGCAACAGAGTACCATGTTTGCTCAGTGATTCCTCTCAGGAAGAAGCAGAGGTCATTTCCAGAGAAAGCTGGAGGATTCAGAAAAGAGCAATCTTACAGAGGGAGAAAAAGTCAAATCAATTATTTTTGTTCAGAGTATTTCAATGGACTGTTGGTTTCTGGTGATAGGCTTCCTTAGACTCATCTCTGATACACATACATACATACATACATACATATGTATATATAGAGAAAGAAAGAGAGAGGTATACATATGTATATATGTATGTACATGTAGGTGTAATTGTATATGTGTATGTGCATATATGTATATATACAAACACAATACATGATATATATATATATGTGACTGTACACATAAACAAGGCACGCACATGCATATATACATATACACGAACATCTACAACATATACATGCATATGTGAACATGTGCCCACAGATACACCTACGCACATATACACATGTGTATGCATATATACACACACATGAATATTGAATGTGTGTACATGCATATGTACATATACACATATTTATCCTAAAACTTCTAAAGTATGAATTTCTCAATGAAGATGGGCCTTCATAGACAGGTAAATGTTTGAACTGCAGAATCTTTGGGGCCTGAAATGACCACACTGATAACACTAAGAGATTTCGCTTGGCTCTCTGGAAAGGCAATAGCTAAAGCACCTCAGCATGTACAAACAAGGTCTTTTGCATTCCGAGTTGCCACTGGGTTTAAGCTCTGCCTCCCTCTGTCCTCTGGCACAGTGAGTAGCCAGGATCTTTATGAACAGATGTCTATTCCTTCAGTCCCATGATCTAGACTTCAGCCATGAAGCTTCTGATGTGAAGAAGCTGATGCCATTGGGGTTTTTCTTGAGAAGGGTAGGAATTAGGTAAGGATGATGGGGAGATGAACTTGAAATTGAATGGAATTTCCTCTGTCTTTAATATTTGATTAATGCTTCTTCTTTTGCTGTCTACTTACTAATCTAAATAAAGTGAATGTTTTAAAATGATGGCTTTGCGTGAAGATGAAAAATGAAGCAATTTATTGAGAAGGAAAGGAAGGGACATTTAAGTAGGCCATAGGATGGGGGTCAATTCAGAGAGAATGACTATGTCGTATGAGATAGAAATCCAGGAACTTACCAGTGATGTCAGAGCACTTGAATGACAGCTACATTCTGCCCTGACTGCTGATAGAAGAATATTATTCAAAGCAACTATTCATTATTATACATAGGTGATGGGAAATGGTATTAAATGACAATTGCCTTAAAAGTCAACTTTTTTGGAATAAAATAACCAAAGGGGAAATATGTGGCAAGTTATTATGACATAATAATTACAATAAAATTAATAACCCACCAATAAATAACACACACTGAAGATTTTATGATTGGTAGTTTTAACTCCTACTTAAAGAATCTGTCCTTGTTTCATTTCTCAAAAAACAATTATACCATCCGTGCTTCATAATTTAAATAAGGATTTCCTGCTTCCTTTCATCCCTAAAGAGTCCCTAGTTAGGAGTAATTATATAAATTAAAATAAGGAGCCATTCAACAAACATCTCAGAGTTCTCTACCTAACTCAAGTGTTTGACTGCTTTCTGTTGCGTGGAGAAATCTTGTTCTATGGTCAGATGCTCCAAAGTAAGCTTTGAACAGTTATGCTGCCACTTTATAGTTATTATAGGTCACAGAAAATTCAGTTAAAAGAGTTTAGATTGCTTAGTTCAGCCCCTCACCATTTCCATAAAGACTAAGAAAGTTCAGATTTCACTTGGAAAGCATGAGAATAGGTTGCCTTGGGAAGTGTACATCCTCACCTTATATACCAGTCATTTTTTGAAAATTCATTTTTCAGTTATTTGCTTGAAACTCTGAACCCTTTCCTTATAGAAGTCATTTCATATATAGCAGATTTCTAAGTCAGTCTGCAAAAGCACATTTAATCCAAAATCTAGTTAAATTACGTATCAATAATTGGACAAGTTTGAATTCTGAGTTCTGGGACCATGAATTATAGGAGAGATGAGATAGAAGAGGAAAAAAAAAACTATTGTGGTATGTATTAGAGAGAGTGAACTCAACCAAATTTTGGTCAGACTTTTTTTTCTGATTTTCCTAACATTTCTGGTCGAATAAGGAGTCCTTCCCAAGTAGTTTATGTCCTTGTATTGATTAAATCTTGGACTATTGGGTTTATTTTTTTTTAAATCTCAGTAAGCTTGCCTGTTTCACTGATCTACTTAAGAAAAATAATTGTTAAACATTTTTTTGATAATTTTAGTTTCAATTTGATGTCTGGAAGTTCTATCCCCATCTTCATTCTTCTCTTTACACCCCTCCCCCATTATTTCCCTTGAGATTCTAGACCTTTTGTTCCCCAGAAAGAAATTTGTTATTATTTTATATAGCTCTATTAATTTGCCCCTTGATAGTTTGATTGATTTGACATTAAATATATCATTAATGAATAGGGATGCAAAATTTTAAAATACATCTCTTTCATAAAGATATAACTATACCCAGGCAAAATTTTAGTGTAGTCATTGCTTTTGATATTCTCAAATCTCAGGTTTTTTTTTTCTGAAATCCTTTGACACACAGTGTCCTTATATTCTACTCAAAGCAGCAGCCAGCCCAGACCTGTTAAATCCTTCACATTGCCTAATGCTCCCAAATTTCCTAGCTTCCCTCTTCCTCCATAAAACGTCCCATTTTCCTATGGTGGCTGGCTCAATGAGTCCTTAGGGCAGATGCAGTGATACCTTTCTCCCTTCTGTGGACACACCAAGTTGCCCTCTTTTCTATGCATGCCTTTCTTATAATATTACTTTGCAGAATCATTATGACTTTTCAAAGCTCAGATCAGGGTCACTTCTTCCCAAAACTTTTCTGATACCCCTGGTTCTTAATCTTCTCTCTGCCTCTCTGTTTTAACTTTCACTTGTATTATAACTTACCTGTGTCCAAGTTGTGATATCCAAGTAGCACAAATGAATGAATGCATCTGAACAGCTGAACAAGTCCATTCCTTAGTGACTTTAACTCTTAGCAGAGAATCTTGCACACACCAGATAGTTCATACAATGTTTTCATCAAATTTAATTTTGAGAAATTTGAGTGCTATATTCTGGAGCAGAACAGCAACAAAATATAGGTAACTTATGTAGACCCAACATGGCAATGAGGACATTTTTTATAAATTAAAAATGTATTACATATGTATAAATTTAATGTATGTGCATTTATAAATGTAACATAACATAAATGCAATATATAAAAATGTAACACATTTTAGTCCTTAAAATGTATTTTAAAAATTAATAGATGATATAGGTGTATAAACATATACATACATGCATATACATACATATGTGTGTATATGGAAGGGACAAGTATGTAATATTAAAAACAATGAAATTGAACATGGCAAGAAAAAAAGAGGCTTCCCCTTAAAAAACATTTTTAAGACCATAGAGTTATCATATTAGCGTTGTCATGTCAGCTCAATAGGAAAAATCAGTTTTAAAACTACGTTTTATGAAATTTTAAAAAAATCATTCTTTATGTCTTCCCCTTCCTATCTGTTCCCACTAAGAAAGACAGTTTTTTTTTTTCCTTCTCTTTTCATGTTGATATCTGGCTCTTATTTCAGGCTCCTTTTCATTGAAGGACTGTTTTGCTTTAGGTATTTCAATATCTAAGTTAATAAACTTAATTGGTGGAGTCTCATTGAATGATCTCATCTTTCCTTCTGGATAAGAGAAATCCCCATATTTTCCTTAGTTCCCTAGACACATTTCAGTGTATCAGGGATTTGAGAACTGCCTGGCATTCTTGCAGTTC
>JAQQSV010011685.1:0-12942 GCA_028646515.1 Pseudochirops corinnae | reverse complement strand
AATTGATGTTAATCAAGAAGAGTAGAACCAGGAAAAACTTGTACACAATCACAGACACATCGTACATATGATGACCAACCTTGATAAACTGGACTATCCTCAACAACACACACCTAAAAGACAACTCTACAAGCCTCAGGATGGAAGGAGATATCTAAACTCAGAGAAAGATATAGAAAGACTATAGTTTAAATGAGACTGAAGCAAATCATGCTATCGTTCTTTTTCATGTTTGGTTTTGCTTTTTTTTCCCAGTGATCACTCATTGGTTACAACCCTTCTATATAACCAAACTATTGTACAATGTGAAAGTATTTGCAGATCCTATACATGATTGCATGCCACCTTGGGGGTGGGGGGGGAGGAAGGGGAGAAAATCTGAAACTCAAGTGATTGTAGAACTGAATCCTGTAAACTAAAAGTAAATAAACAAGTCATTCAAAAAATATATATATAAATTACCCAGATTAACCAGATTAACTGAAGAGGAAGTAAATTACTTAAATAACCTCATATCAGAAAAAGAAATTGAACAACCCATCAATGAACTCCCTAGGAAAAAATCTCCAGGGCCAGATGGATTTACTAGCAAATTCTATCAAACATTTAAACAATTGATTCCAATACTTTACAAACTATTTGGGGAAAACTGGAGAAGAAGGAGTCCTACCGAATTCTTTTTATGACACAAATATGGTACTAATATCTAAATCAGGAAGAGAGAAAATGGAGAAAGAAAACTATAGACCAATCTCCCTCATGAATATAGATACAAAAATTTTAAATAAAATATTAGCAAAAAGACAACAGCAACTTATCACAAGAATAACACACTTTGATCAGGTAGGATTGATTCCAGGAATGCAAGGATGGTTCAATATTAGGAAAACTATCAGTATAATTGATCACATCACCAACAAAACTAGCAGAAACCATATAATTATCTCAATAGATGCAGAAAAGGCTTTTGACAAAATACAACAACCATTCTTATTTTAAAAAAAAAACTAGAAAGTTTAAGAATAAATGGAGTCTTCCTTAAAATAATAAGTAACAACTATCCAAAACCATCAGCAAGTATTACATGTAATGAGGATAAGCTAGAAGCAAGTCTGTAGTTCTGTATATCCTTCTAGTCCTAAAGGCTATAAACACAGCTGTAGCTATGTTTGCACTGATGTGATCTCCCCACCTTGGCTATGCTCCATGGGGGACAGAGGAAAGGACGAGAGAGAGAAAAGGAGAGAGAGAGAGAGAGAGAGAAGGAGATAGGGAGTCTTCAAAGTCATAGGATCCTGGATTTCCAACTGGAAGGCATCTCAGAGGCCGTTGAATAAAACCTCCTTCTCCAGATGAAGAAAGGGTTAACAGATCCAGATAATCTAAAAGGTTCGCTTGAGGTCACCCAGCTAATAAGTGTCAAAAGTGGGAGAATAATAATAATAACAGCAACAACAATAATAACTCTAATTTTAAGGATTGCAAAGAACTTTCAAATATTTCATTTTATCCTCACAATAACCCTCTGACGTAAGTGCTATTATTCCCATTTTACAGATGAAGAAACAGAGCTTAAGTGACTTGCCCAGAGTGTCTGGATCCATATTTGAACTCAGGTCTTTGAACTCAAATCTATCACTCCATTGGCTGTACCACCAAACTGCCTCAAGATTTGAACCCAGGACTTCCTGACTCTGTCCAGTGCTCTAGGCATTATACCACACAGCCTCTCACCATAGCTGCCCACAGCAGCATGTAATTCATGCAAAGAGAAGAGAGGGATTCTCTCATAAAGCACAATCAGACCCAATTGTGATGACAGGATACAGCAGACTCAGGCTCATTATTTGGAAAGTATTTTTAGATTGACAGAGAAATACCATGAATCAACCTGAGGTCCTTTTATCTGTCTCTAAGTTGGAGCTGCCGCCCCTGCCCCACCGCCACTTCCTAGTACCTGTGTCATGTTCCCTGACATTTTGTCCATTAAAACCTCACTGGAAGCCTGGCTTTTGATTTCGAAAACTCATTGTTCTTCCCAAAGAGTAAGAATGCCACAGCTTGCTCAGTATTTTACATTCCCATCAACTGGCCTTTGAACCACCTGCGAAATCACAGAGTTCTGAGAATTTCTTCACTGTGTTTTATAAAAGAATGTGTTGGGGGAAAGAAGGGTGTCCAAGGGCAGAGTGGTTCCTCCCCCTCTCCACGCCCTCCTCTCTTGTCCCTGTCATAGATGATCATGAGCACCAACTGGTCGCCAGCCCAAACTGCACATTCTCCAGAAGAACAGCTGTACGTTGGGGCTAGTAAGTATGAGAAGTCACCAGCTACGTTTAATTAAGTATAAACAATTACTATCTCAGCCTTTTCACTTTGTTCAGAAAATATGCAAAGGCATCAAAGCACGTGAAGGAGTTAGTAGAAAAAGTTAGGAGGAAAAACATCAAACACACAAAAACCTTGCAATTCTTCCCATTTCTTTCCCCTCCGTGCCTCTCACTACAACTCCTCACATTACATTTCCCTTGCACCAGGCATTCAGTGAACATTCTTAGTTTTAGAGTTGGAAGGGACCTGAGAAGTCATCTAGTCAACACTCTCCCTCCCACCTTTTTTTTTCTGGATGAGGCAACTGAGACCCAAAAAGATTAAATCACTCAGCTTAAAAGTAGAAGAGGCAGAATTTTAATCCAGGTCCTCTGCCTCCAAATTCTATGTATTATACTAATCCTGGGTACTATTTGTTGTTCAGGTTTTTTGAGGCAATAGGGGTTAAGTGACTTGCCCAGGGCCACACAGCTATAGGTGTCTAAGGTCAAATTTGAACTCGGGTCTTCCTGACTCCTTGCCCAATGCTCTGTCTACTTTACCACTCAGCTGCTCTCTATGTACTATAACAAACACAAATGTGCCATACCATTTTGTCATTTTCTTGCTCTCCCCACCTGATTCTCTCCAAGGAGAAGTAAGAGTAACCTGACCCAGGTGGCTTCTTGGTGGCTATCTTTATCATTCAGGATTTTGCCTGATTATACTTCCGTGGCAGAAAATGCCTGCAAAAAATAAAATATTGTGTATTCAAAATTTGGATTTCTATGACAGAGCTAAGTAAGCTATAAATCACCAAAATGAGCCCAGCAAGCACCTCTGCTCTGATCAGACTGCTTCTATTAATGGCCTATGATATCACCTAAAAAAATTACTTCACATGGGAGAGATTTTTCCTAGGAAGTGAAGTAAGGACACTTACTTACTCAGGAAGTGATTCAAACACTAGCATTATTATTTTCTATTTTGATACAGGACTTGTACATCCTATGATCTGGTGAATTTATTCAAATGAATAATTTGGGGGCATCTTCTGGGTCTTATCATAGTGGCTATATCATGCTTAGAATTCAAGAATTCAATTCAACACTTATTAAACATCTACTGTATGCAAGGTACTGTGCTAAGCACCAGGGATACTAAGTTTAAAAAAAAAAAAAACAGGAAAAGTGTCCCCAAATCCTGAAAAGCATTCTAATTGGCACTTTGGAATACAGTGGTATAGTGGATAGAGCAGTAGGCCTGAAGTCAGAGACCTGAGTTCAAATCCAGCCTCAGGCCCTTAGTACCTGTATGACCTTGGGCAAGTCACTTAACTGCTGCCTGCCTCAGTTTTCTCAAATGTAAAATTGAGATAATAATAGCACCTACCTTCCAGGGTTGTTGTGAGGATCAAAGGAGATAATACCTGTAAAGCACTTAGCACAGTGCTTGGTTCATAGAAGACAATATCTAAACACTGGAGGTTATTCTGCTGAGGTCACATAACAAACACACAAATACAAGTCAAGTCAACAAGTATTTATTCAACACTTAAAGAAAGACAAAATATATACAAAAGTGAAAAAAGTAATTGTGAAAAGTAAAAGGCACTAATGTGTGGGGGAATCAGGAAAGGCGTAAATAAGTCAGTCAATCATCAAGCATTTATCAGGTACCTGATCGGTGCCAGTCAATTGTGCCAAGTCCCAGGGACACAAAGAAAAGCAAAAAAGACTGGTGTTCAAGGCGCTTATATTCTCATGAAGGAGATAATAAATAGATACATACAAGACGGACATGAAACAGATGGAAGGTCATCTTATAAAGTGAGGCTGGGAGATGGGGGAGAGACACTGGCATCACAGGTAGAAAATGGTACCTGAGTCTTCCTTTGTGTGGAGTCTACGAGGCAGAGGTGAGGAAGGAGGGCATTCCAGGTAGAGGGAAGAGCCTGGGGAAAGGTACAGAAGCAGGAGACAGCAGAGTTCTTTATTGGAAAAGTGAAAAGCTTCATCCGAAAGCTTCTCCAGCTCTCCCTAAGAAATACAAGGAGGCCAATGATGCAAGATGACATTGTGAATCCAGCTGATGTGTATTAACTGGTCAGTGATAACTCTCAGTTATTAATTTCCATTTGTAGGTTGAAATACCAGGCTTAATCCAGTCCCAGAAAAACAGATCCTCCAAATGAAAACTGAAAATCTCCCCTGGAAAACTAATCATTTAGGAAGTAATCATTTTTTTAAAAAACTTAGGAAGTGCCTGATTGGATTATTATTTCTTAGTTCATCTACCATGGCCTATCCCTTTTTTGTGGATAGACAACTTCCTTTTGATTACAGGGAGCATGAGGGAAGGGGAGATAGGAGCGATTAAAATAATTTCAAAGTCCATTTTAGAAGGTTAACTGTTTACTCTGCCTCTGCTCAGGGGCTTCTGGAAAAGGTAGCTTCCTAAAGTAGTTCCATTGTCAGGAAGAAAAAGGATCTGAATGAGGCAGATTTTTGTATTTAAAATTATTGTGTATATTTCTCCATTTTTTCCTACCGTTTGGCCGCCATCTAGACTGTATGACCTTAGTCAAGTAAGTCATTTGTCTCTCTGAGCCATCGTTTCCAGTTCCTGAAAATGAAAAGTTGAACTAGAATGATTTCTAAGATTCTTTCCAGCTCTAAAATACTATAGTTCATACCATTCTCATTGAGTATACGAAAGAGTAGGCAAGAAGTGATGGGAGTGGGTGGGGATGACTGTTGTCATCAAATATTAGAAGAACTATCGTAGGAAAAAAAGCACACTTGTTGAATTTTAATCTGGAGAACTAGGATCAATATTATTAAGGTTTCAGAGAAGCATATTTTGGCTAAATATAAAAATTTCTTAACAATTAGAGTGGTGCAAAAGTGAGATAACCCACCTGGCAGCAGAAATGGGAGAGGTAGACTACAATGCTATTTATCACTTTGTGATATATAAAAAGTTCAAGAGACTTAGTTTCTGGGTAACTGATACTTTTATTAATTATGGCTAGGAAATAATTAATAAAAGGATGGTCATTTGGCTTTCTTTCATAGACCGAAGACAAATCATGGAGGCCTTTCAACACTTATATGTCCTTGGAATAGTGGGCAGCAATCAGCTCTGATTGGTTAATAATTAATGAGAGAATGAATATTATGATAAGAGGTGGACCTATATAATGAAGGGATTGGGGAGAAGGGAAACCATGACTTTGATTATGTCATTTTTTTACTCTCAGACCACTCCCAGGCTCAGGCAATCTAGACAAAGGGATCTACCCCCCCACCCCCAAGCTTGCATGAAAAGAACACAATGTGCTGGGATTTACCTAGATTAGATTCTTTTTATTCTTTAATAAAAACTAAGCTTTGCCAGCTGGGTGGGGTCTCTAACAAGATTGAAAAGCCTGTATCCTGGCAATCTCATCTATCAGCAGCACCCTTCAGATGCAACCTACCCTACAAGGGGCTGATTTCTGAATGAGGAAATAAGAAAGGGAAAAATCTTAATCTCAATTAATAATTGGTTATTAATATAAGAGAAATAATAATTTCTTTCAACTTCATGCCTATAAATAGACTTGGATGACCACTTGTTGGGAATGTTAGAATGAATTTATAATTTGAACATGAGTTGAACTAGGTGACCTCTAAAAATCCCTTCCAAAAATAGGAACACTAATACACTGCTGGTAGAGCTATGAATTAGTCCAGCCATTCCAGAGAGCAATTTGGAATTATACCCAAAAAGCTATAAAGCTATACTCTTCTATCTAACAATACCACAATTAAGTCTATACCCCAAAGAGATTTAAAAAAAAGAAAAAGGAAAAGGACTCACATGTTCAAAAATATTTGTAGCATCTCTTTTCATAGTGGCAAAGAATGAGAAACTAAGGGAATGCTTATTGATTGGAGAATAATTGAACAAACAATGATGTATGAACATGATGGAATACTATCATGCTATAAGAAACGATGAAGGGGGTGGTTTCAGAAAAACCTGGGAAGAGTTATATGAACTTATGAGGCACAGTAAAATGAGCAGGACCAGGAAAGCAAGATACACATTAACAACAATATTGTAAAGATAAACAATGGTGAAAGACTTAGTAATTCTGACTAGATTCACAATGAAAAATACCATCCGCTTCCAGACAGAGAACTGATAGACTCAGAATATAGATTGAACCATATTTTCCCCCTTTATTTTTCTTACTTTTTTTCATAACATGGCTACTATAAAAAAGTTTTTGCATGACTTCACATGTATAATGGATATATTTCTTATCATTTCAATGGTTGGGGGAACAATGGGGGAGGGAGAGAATTTAGAACTGAAAATAAAGTTTTAAAAATACTAAAAATCTCCTCAAAATACAAGATTCTATAATTCTGGAGTGGGGAGGCTGGTGAATATTATGTTCCCCATGAAAACGTGATGAGTTCTGACTAGCAGAGCATAGTAGGACCATCACCATTATGTGGGATAGAAACCACAGCTAGGTCTTCAAAACTGGAGTCTGAATCTGAGGTGAGAAAAGGTCTTTATTCTTTCTCATGAGAAAGGGCACAGCACTGTTGCTCAAGGGGCATCAGCCAGGGAGTGCAAATTGCCGAAGCTCACAGGCTTCTGTTATTTTAAACCTAACCTGGCCCACTCCCCTGTCCAATCTCACCATTGGTTGGTGAGGCGGACTCACAATCTCAAACTAATAAGTGCAAAGCAATCTCGATCCTTCATTACCATAATTATTCATGAATTAGTATCCTATCAGAGGACAGTGTTTTCCAATCCCTCGTTACGCACCAAATTTGGAGTCAGCCAATGAGAGTTACAGTTGACAATCCTTTATTATCATAATTATTCACTTGACCCCTCTACCCAATCAGAAGGGAATATCCTTCAATACTTTAACTTGTGCATATCTACACACCAAATTTAAGGGGGACAACCAATGAGAAGAAGGCTAATGCTCTTTCCTTTAAGTTTTGTTACCTCATTCGGGGGCCTGTGGAAACTTAACCCTTTGCCGTCTCTCACATCATCCTATTACAGGAAGCTCTGCTCCTCTTACTGTATGCTACAGTTACATTAGCTTTTTTGGCTATTACTATATGCTGCTGACTCATATTGAAGCTGCATTTCACTAAAAACCCCAAATCCTTTTCAGAATTCGCTCCACTTTGCATCTGCAGCTGTGCCTGGTTTCAACTCCATGGAACAAGATGTCCCTAAAGTAGGTACTTCCCAGTGCCCCTTTCTTGCTCGTTTTTGTTTGTCTTCCCCCATTGGATTGTAGGCTCCTCGGCCAAAGACTGTCTTTCTTTTTCTTATTTGTGTCCCTGGTGCTTAGCACAGTGCCTTGCAGATAGTAGGTGCTTACTAAATATGGATTGAATTTGAAGAACTGACGTCTTTCCAAGTCTCTCCATCTTAACTTGCTAAACTGATTTTTTGTTTTTGGTATTCAACTGCAAGACTTTACCTTTATCTCTATTGAATTTCATCTTAATAGATTCTGCTGGGTGCTCTAGTTTGTCAAGATCCTTTTAGATGGAGATTTTTGTCATCCAGAGTTAGCTATCCCTCCCAGTTTTGTATAATCTGTGAATTTGATCATACCATCCTGTGCCTTTGTCTAAGTCATTGGTAAGAAGGTTAAATAGCAGAGTCTCAAGTACAGATCCTGGGGTACTCCATGGGATCTGCCATATTGACATTTAGTAATAATGAAAACCACAGCATTAGCTACCATTTACAGGGCACTTTAAGGTTTGCAAGGCCCTTTACATATATTCATTCATTTGACCCTCCCAACAATCCTGTGAGGTGCTATTGTTACCCGCAATTTACAGATTAAAAAAGAAAAAAAACCAACCCTGAGGAACAGAGAGGTTAAGTAATTTATCCAAAGTCACACAGCTAGTAAGTGTTGGAGGCAGATTTCAATTGAAAGCTTCCTAACCCCAAATCCTGCATTCTATCCATTGTACCACCCAGCTGCCCTTCTACTACACTTTAAGGCTGTTCATCCACCTAGTTCTGAAGCCTCTGATTGTATTATTGTCTAACTCTAACCCATTTTTCTCCATCTTGTCCATATCTTCTTGGGATCATGGACTGTCTTTTGCCTTACTTTGTATCTCCAGCATTTAACATGACACCTAGTCCATAGTAGCACAGTAGACACTTAATAAATGCTTGTTTACTGACTTACTAAAAACTAGGTAAATTGTATCCACAGCATTCACCTGTCTACACGTTAGTGATCCTATTAACAAAGATTTTTCTTCCTGTTTGACTCTGCTGACAGTCAGGAGAAAGCCTGGCACTTTTGGACAAGAGATCAAACTTTGGTCCTTTCAATATCTCTATATACCAAAACCAAAAAAAGTTGTCTCCCAAATCCCCTGTTCACACCTAAGGAGATATAGGAATCAAAAGCCATTAAAATTGGTCAGAATTTATCCGTGGTGATCTGGCTTTTTAGAGTAACATTTAAAACAGAAAATAAATGTAACAGAGACTGGTGCATGCATAAAGTATATCAGTGCCTCCAGCTTATGCAAATTCTTTTTATGGGAAAGCCTGGAAAGTTGGCTTCCTGCAAAGTCATAATCACACGTAATAGAAATGCCTTGGAAAGGCTGTACCTAGCTCCAGACTCCTTGCCATGTGGTTAGCCTTTCCCATCGGCTACATGGCCAAGGGCACATTCAAAAAGGAGACCAGACGCATCTTCAATTTCTCTCTCGGACTGACTCCTTTGCTAAGGCTCTAGTGAAAGACAATAGTGTATGGAGGAAGGCCTTGCACTTTTTCCCTTCTCAGTCTATAGAGCACTGTGAAAATAGAACATGGTTCTTTGCCTGCCTTCCCATTTGTTCTTTCCTTCTAGGTAAAGGAGATTAATTTGGAGGATCAAGCCTGTGAGTTTTGAAAGGTCAGGAAATGGAGCCTCCAGGAATCCAGGAATAAGAATGTGGATTTTGAAGCCAGACCAGCATCAATGTTTAAGCAGTGGTTCTCAACCTTCCTAATGTCGCGACCCTGTAATACTCATATGTGGGTGTATCTGCATGTGGGCAGACCCGCCTGGAGACAGATAGAGGAGCGGTGTCTCAGTTCCTAAGACCATAGGAAATATGTGTTTTCCGATGGTCTTAGGCAACCCCTGTAACCCCTGTGAAAGGGTCGTTCAACCCCCAGGTTGAGAACCTCTGGTTTAAAGCATAAGGAGTAACCACTAGAAGTGATCTTCTGGACTCAGCCCAGTCATAGTTGAGACAGGACTCATCCAGCAGTCATGCTGTATTTGGACATGAACTTGGTGGGATCAAGGCTGTGTAGAAATTGTGTTAAGGTTTAGTTCACTCTCCCCAGAGATTCAAGTGGGGTAGGGGAGAGGGTGTCCCCAAGATATTGGGGAAAGTAAAGATTCCTTTGATTTAAAAAAAAAAACCCCAACAACTATTGTTATTGTTGTCGTTTGTCCTTCATTCTCAAAGAGGACCAAGGATACCAGGAAGATAAAAGCTTGACTTGCAAGTGAATTGGAATTTAAGTGAGGCAGGGCTATGCAAAGCCACCAGCCTCACTCTTTCCTCCAGATCCTCCAGTATAGCAAGATATAGATCAGGATGACTGGAGAAGGCCCTGAATGCAGTGGGAGACCTTGACTTTTTTAAGCTAAAGTCTTTCCCAGGTCTCAGCTGATCTGAGGAAACCCACTTAATGATTAAGGATAGGTAAGAAATGAGCCCCCCCCCCCAAAAAAAATGGCTTCTTTTAACTACTCAAAATCAATCTGGGAAAGAAAGACCCTCGGGACTTCTGGTCAGAACAGAAACAATTGCTATTTACACTAAATTATGTTAAATAGGTTAAATGGACCTACCACATTAATCACTGGTACCTAAGTTGAGGGGGTAAGGTGGAAACATAGAGGCTCTAGCCACAGCCTTAGAAAAGAACCCCTACTCCAGAAAAAGCAGGATAACTGGTCTGGCTCTGAGATAATGAGCAGAGCTTGCTCACTATATAAAAAACTTTTAAGAACAAGAAACTCTGGATTACACATTTGTCTTCCCAGACAGAAAAGGAAGGGAAAGCAGGAACACAGTTTCCCCTAGCTGCCTGGATTCTTAGCCAGGGAAGAGGTCCTCAGTGATCACACTCTCATGATTGTTCTGGACACAGCTGTAGGGGAAGACACCAGCTGCCCCAGGCTCCCGTCTCCAGGAGCTTCCTTTTCCACCTTATTCTGTCTGTTCCCCGTAAGCTACAGACATAACCACCTCCACATCAAGCCTCCCCTTTCTCTGTTGGCACTGCAAACAAAATCTTTGTCTCCAAGCACTGCTCCTGAGAGTCCCTGAGTCTTTCATTCAAATTAGATCTCTCAGGAACCTATGCAGCCAGGTTCCATCACAATAGCTAGCTATACATATATTCTTTCCACTAGCCCAGATTTGTAACTGTGCTGTCATCCTGAACTCTTCACTCTCTTACCCCACATATCCAGACAATTGCCAGATCTTGTGATTTCTGCCTCCACATCATTTACATGGCCATCATTCTAATTCAGGCTCTCATCACCTCTCATCTGGGCTATTTCAATAGCCCCCTAATTGATCTTTCCCCCTACAATTTCTCACCTCTCCAATCCAGCCATCATACAATGCCAAACTGATTTTCCTAAAGTACATATATGACAATGGTGGAATCCTAATAAAGCTGCCCCCAGCCCCGATATTCTAACTTCGTTACGGGTCCTACTGAACAGTTGGCATGTTCTGATTTAATCACACAATCCAGCTTTAACCATACCACAAGACCCCAGACTCAATCATAGGCCCTACTGAACAGCAGGCCCATTTCCTCTAGTCAGCCACTGCGTGCGCACGCACACACACACACACACACACACACACAATATCCTAACTTCCTTGTATATGCCTCATTGTTCACTAGAACAACAGGTGTGCCCATGAACTCATATTTCTCACTAGAACAGCAGGCTTGTCCATGTGATGGGCTCCCAGCCACTGCCTCTAGCTAGCTACTGCCCCCCAGACCCATTCCTCATATTTCCCACAGAAACAACAGGTGTGTGCATGCACTCAATCACAACCACATCCATCTAGTCTCAGACAGGACCACTCAGCCAATCAGAAAGCAGCACCACCAGGATGCCTGAGCAAGATGTGGACCCCAAAACAATAGAAGGGACGTTCCCTAAGTAGGCACCTGTTCAGTAATAGCAAAAACTGTCCTTTAGGTGAATTTATGATGTAGAGAGGCTTATTATAATATCATTTTCATACATATAAATGCCCCCAAACAAGTTTTTCTATATGCATTGTGGATAATTGCATGCAAAATTCCACCACTGGGACTCCTTCCCTTTACCTAATCCTTTAACAAACCCCTCCTGCCTTTTTAATATTTATTATTTCTGTTGTGTAATCAGCATCATTACACAATCAATTTACCTGTGTGGTCTTACTAAGTTGATGGTTCCTCTTGGAATTCAGTCCATTGGAGGCGTCATTCCCAATAAATGGCTATACTTGGATTAGAGGTGGCCTGACTGAATTCTTTGAGACAGACCAACCACAACATACCATGAAACCACATCAGTCATTCCCTGACTCAGTAAACTACAGTGCTCTCTATTACTTCCAGGATCAAATTTAGATTCCTTTGTTTAAGTTTGAAAGGCCTTTACAACTTAGCCCAACCTACCTTTCAAGCCTAAATGAGCATTGCCCTCCTCGACACACACTGAAGTCCAGCCAAACTGACCTTCTTGGCATTTCTCATATGGGACATTCCATGCCTGTGTAGTTTACACAAAATCCTTAGTTTCTTTCAAGCTTCAGCTCAAGATCCCCCTTCCACACGAGCTCTTTCTTACTGTCCTTTCAGCTGCCAGTTTCACCACAAAATCATCTTGCACCTATTTTGTATATATCCCTACTCACCTCAATTGATGTAGTCATAAAAGGCCTAAAATTTAATCAAAAGCATTAATAGGTTATTAAACTAACTGTAAAAAAGCACCTTTATGATCCTGATCCTTTTATAAAATACAAACACCTCTCTGATTCAGTCAAGAAAGAAATAATTGGCTGAGCCCCAAATTATTTCAGTAGAAATTTCCAGTGTGAGTGCTTACAAGATAAGAGCAGCCTATGGAGGAGACCCCATTTCTGTAAGATTTATGGGGAAAAAATGGAAAAGAATGTTTTTGTTGTTGTTGTTTTTGTTTTTTTTTTATTTGATTTTACTTTGCATCATTCATTTCCACAAGATTTTGAGTTACATATTTTCTCCCCTTCTTTCCCCTACCCACAAAACAGCCATCCCAGTGTGTCCCCTCTCCCCCAGTCTATTCTGTCCTATGTCACTTTTCGGTAGGGCAGGATGGATCTCCCAACCACAGTGCCTGTGTATCTCAAATTCCAGTTGGATGTAGTCAATAATAATAATAATAATAATAATTGCATATATATATATAGAGATATAGATATATGTTTATAACATTTGTTTATGGAACTTTAGATTCTAGATTCGTTCTCCTCCTCCCTCGTCACCCACCCC
>JAQQSV010011684.1:0-12943 GCA_028646515.1 Pseudochirops corinnae | reverse complement strand
CAGTCTGTATTGAATTGCTTGTCTTTCCAATGGGGGTGGGTGATGAGGGAGGAAGGGGAAGAATCTAGAATTTAAAGTTCTATAATCAAATGTTAATAAAATATATATGCATATATATATGTGTGTGTGTATATATATATGTGTGTGTGTGTGTGTGTGTGTGTATATATATATATACATAAAATTATCTACATGCAACTGGGAATTAAGATATACAGGCACTGGGGTAGGGAGATCATCTTGCCCTACTGGAAAGTCAGAGGGGTGATGGGGGAGGTCATAGGAGAGAGCTGATTGGGGGAGGGGTTATACAGTGGGATGGCTGTTTTGGGGTGGTGGGTGGGGGAAAGACAGGGAGAAAAATTTGTAACTCAAAATCTTGTGGAAATGAATGGTGTAAACAAGAAAATAAATAAATAAATTTTTTTTAAAAAGCTTGCACTTAAGATAATAAAGGAGACATTTTCCACCACTCTTTGAGTCCCCATCTCTCTTTTAACTCACTCTCTTGCAGCCTCTGGGTAGACAACTTTCTCAGCCCTGCTGGGGAATAGCAGCGCTCCCAATTCTCTCTCAGCCCTGCTGTGGGACCATCCATGATTCCAGACCAATGACGAAATATACTATCCATTACAGAGAGGTAATGGACTTAAGGTGCGGGGGGAGACATATTTGTATACAACTGTTGAGGGTATGTGTTTCGCTTTAGTATGCATACCACACTATGAAATGACTGAAACTTCCAGAACCTTATTATTACTACTCCTACTACTCCTACTCCTACTCCTTCTACTCTTACTACTACTATTACTGTGACTACCACTACCGCCACCATCGCTATTACTATTATCACTACTACTACCACCACTACTGTTACTACTACTACTATGACTACTGCTATTCCCACTATAATACTATTATTACTGCTATTGCTATTACTATTACTACTACCACTGCTATTACTACTGCTATTACTATTACTATCACTACTACTACTACTATTACTACTACTACCACCACCACTACTTCTACTCCTCCTCCTTATAATGTTTAATAATAATAATAACAACAGCAATGATAGGCAGCACTTACATAGCACTTCCAGGTTTGCAGAGTACTTTATCAATATCACATCATTTTAGTTTCAATATATCCGTGTGACGTAGATACTGTTATGGTCCCCACTTTACAGAAGAGGAAGCTGAAGGGCCATATTACTTGGGAGGATTTCTACAGCTGATAAGCATGATCCCTCAGGTCTTCCTGACTCCAGGTCTGATGCTCTAGTCACTTGATGTTCATAATTAGGAAGCAGTCAGAGGCACAGCCAAAGGCCATGATGCCCAAGGGAGATTCTATCACTCTCCCTTGGTGCTGTCATAGAATCCCTATAACCCAGCGTTTCTCAACCTTCCTAATGCCACAACCCTTTAATATTTGTGTGTGGGTGGACCCGCCTGGAGACGGATACAGGAGCGGTGTCTCGGTTCCTAAGACCATCGGAAATATGTGTTTTCTGATGGTCTTAGGTGACCCCTGTGACCCCTGTGAAAGGGTCATTCGACCCCCAAAGGGGTCGCAACCCACAGGTTGAGAACCGCTGCTATACCCTCTACCCAGGTCACGGACACCTGTTCAGTAGCAGAACACACATATTCTATTGCCCACTTGATGCCCGTGTGATAGACTTTGCTTTCTGCCATTTTTGTTTCAAGGTGGTGGCCTCAGCCACAAATCGGATTCGTGTTGCTAACTGTATTGAACATGTCTGTGGTTCACATCCCCCATCATGCTGTCAGCCTCATGAGGTAAAGGCTGCATCTCATATGTTTATGTTACTGCTGCCCCCTCATCCTCATGTAACACAATTTCTTTCGTATATTAGGTGACCCATGACACCTTACTGGCTGTGTGATGCTAAGCTAAGAAAGTCATTCGAATTCACTGTGCTTTGGTTTCCTCATGTGTAGAATGGTAGCAATGATACCCGTGGCCACAACCTCACAGGTTTGTTGTAAAATTGAAATGAGATCCCATAGGTGTAGAGCACTTTGCCCACCTTTAGGTAGTCTATTAATGTTAGTATTATTGGTATTGAAGATTGATACCTTTCTAATAATGATTCTTTGTTTGGCTTTTAAAGCCCTTCATAACTGACCCCTTCCCATCTTCTCTCACTTTATTCCCCACCATGTACTCTAACTCTAGTGACGCTGGCCTCATT
The DNA here is from genome assembly GCA_028646515.1 of Pseudochirops corinnae. NCBI lineage: Eukaryota > Metazoa > Chordata > Mammalia > Diprotodontia > Pseudocheiridae > Pseudochirops > Pseudochirops corinnae. The sequence goes on along the minus strand of JAQQSV010011684.1, from coordinate 10,719 downwards.
CTGCTGCCTAATTTAAGACACCATCTCCTGACTCCCAAAAGTGCTTTTCACTGGCTTCCCCCCCATGCCTGGGATGGTCTTCCTCCTCAACTCTGCCTAATGGCTTCCTTCAAGTCTTAAATCCTACATTCTTCAAAAGGCCTTTCTTTATCCTCCCCCCTTCTCAACTCCCCATCTAGTTCCCTACCTGTGAGATTATCTTCAGGCTACTCTGTGCAGATCCTTTGTATTCACATAGTTGTTTGTGTTCTCTCCAAGAGCAGACTGATCTCCTTGAGAGTAGGGGCTATTTTTGCTTTTCTTTGCATCTCCAGCCCTCAGAATAGTGTCTGGCATGTAAGTAAAACTTAATACTTGGTTGTTGACTTGATTTGAAGAAGAATAAGAATGACAGACATCTTCCTTTCAGGAGAGCTCCAGTCTTTCTGAACCATGTGGCACCTTCAAAAGAGATCATGAAAGCAGACCAGTGCAAAGTACTGAGTGGTCTTAAGTGAACCAGAGAACCTCACTTTCTTTGGTCAATTGCAATCATGAAGATCAGATGTTCCCTTAGCCAGTTTGCCATTGTAGTTAACTCATTGCTGAGATCAGGTACTTTTTCAATGCAATAATAGTGAGCCAACCTTGTCTACCAATGCCCCATCCACTTCCACTTATGTTCAGTAATGCTATTGTAGGGAGCTTTCCCAGGTCTCGTGTGTTGTGACTGAGGCACATCCACCTGCTGAATTGCCCCATTGAAGAATAGATGAAAACAGCAGGGTATAATAAGGTTATCCAAAATGCCAGGCAGCCTTCCATCCTCTGAGAAAAGCTCCTAGAAAAAGAGGCATGGTGGACTTTATGTGGTAGCATTGATGAAGAGCTCTGTATTAGTTGTGTTTCTGGGGAAAGTTGGGTTTAGCCACCACCTCTCAAGCTATCTTTCCTAGTCTTTCCCAAGTAGTGTTGTTCAGTCATATCCAACTCTTCATGACCCCATTTGGGGCAAAGATACCAGAGTGGTTTGCTGTTTCCTTCTCCAGCTCATTTTACAGATAAGGAAACAGAGGTAAACAGGATGAAGTGACTTGCTTAGGTTCACCCAGCTAGTAAGTGTCTGAAGCCACAGTTGAGCTCATGAGGATGAGTCTTCCTGCAAGCAGGCTGGGTACTCTGTCCACTTCACCACCTAGCTGTCCCTTTCCCAGGTTTTGAAACTACCTAACTAGTATTAATGAGCACGAGTGTTGGGGTAAGAGCTGGGAAGGGCCATTGCTTCTTTTTAGTATTAAAAATGAGACCGTGATCCCTACATCACTGTGGAGAATAGTCATTTTGCATTTATTCTCTCAATGGAGCTTCACAACAACTCTGTGAGATAAGTAGGACAGGGATGGCAATCTTCATTTTACAGATAAGGAAACTGAGGCCTGTGGGAGAAAAAGCTCACACTTCTTATTAATTTATTTTCAGTTTTCAACATTCATTTCCACAAAATTTTGAGTTCCAAATTTTCTCCCCATCTCTCCCCTCCCCCCCAAGACAGCATGCATTCTGATTACCCCTTCCCCCAATCTGCCCTCCCTTCTATCACCACCACCCCCCCTTCTCTTATCCCCTTCCTTTCTATTTTCCTGTAGGACAAGAAAGATTTCTATACCCCATTGCCTGTATATGTTATTTCCCAGTTGCATGTAAAAACAATTTTTGATATTCATTTTTAAAACTTTGAGTTGCTCATTTTCTCCCTTCTTCCCTCCCCACCCACTCTCATTGAGAAGGCAAACAATTCTGTATAGGTTATACATGTGTAGTCATGCAAAACACTTCCATAACAGTTATGTTGTGAAAGACTAACTCTATTTCCCTCCATCCTATATTGCCCCCAATTTATTCTATTTTCTCCTTTGACCTTGTCCCTCCTCAAAAGTGTTTGCTTTTGATTACCCCCTCCTTCCATTTGCCCTCCCTTCTATCATCCTCCCTCTCTTATCCCCTTTCCCTCTACTTTCCTGTAAGGTAAGATAGATTTTCATACCCAATTGGATGTGTATGTTATTCCCTCCTTAAGCCAAATTCAATGAGAATAAGGTTCACTTGTTCCTTCTCACTTCCCCTGTCTTCCCCTCTATTGTAAAAGCTTTTTCTTGCCTCTTTTATGTGAGATAATTTACCCCATTCTACCTCTCCTTTTCTCCTTCTTCCAGTACATTCCTCTATCAGTCCTTAATTTTATTTTTTATATATAATTCCTTCATATTTTGTGTGTATGTGTGTGTGTGTGTGTGTGTGTGTGTGTGTGTGTGTGTACACATTTCCTCTAACTACCGTAATACTGAGAAAGGTCTCATGAGTTACAGGTATCATCTTTCCATGTAGGAATGTAAACAGTTCAACTTTAATAAGTCCCTTATGGTTTCTCTTTCCAATCCCTGAATGTAAAAGCTGCTAAATCTTGTGTTATTCTGATTGTGTTTCCACAATACTTCAATCAGTATTTTCTCCTTGACCTGGGAACTCTAGAATTTGGTTACAATATTACAATACAAGTTTTCCTTTTGGGATCTCTTTCCGGAGGTGATCAGTAGATTCTTCCAGTTTCTATTTTCCCCTCTGGTTCTAGAATATCATGGCAGTTTTCCTTGGTGTTGAGGCTCTTTTTTGATCATGGTTTTCATGGAGTCCAACAATTTTTAAATTCTCTCTCCCAGATCTATTTTCCAGGTCAGTTGTTTTTCCAATGAGAGATTTCACATTGTCTTCTATTTTTTTCATTCTTTTGGTTTTATTTTATAATTTCTTGATTTCTCATAAAGTCATTAGCTTCCATTTGCTCCATTCTAATTTTTAAGGAATGATTTTCTTCAATGAGCTTTTGGGCCTCCTTTTCTGTTTGGCCAATTCTGCTTTTTTAAGGAATGCTCCTTATTGGCTTTTTAAAATCTTTTTTGCTATTTGGGCTAGTCTATCTTTTAAAGTGTTATTTTCTTCAGCATTTTGGGGGTCTCCTTTAGCAAGCTGTTGACTAATTTTTCATTATTTTCTTGTATCACTGTCATTTTTCTTCCCAATTTTTCCTCTGTTTCTCTTACTTGATTTTCAAAATCCTTTTTGAGTTTCTCTTACTTGATTTTCAAAATCCTTTTTGAGCTCTTTTCTGGCCTGCAACCAATTCATATTTTTCTTAGAGGCTTTGAATATAGGAAAGAGCTTTGACTTTGTTGTCTTCTTCTGGTTTTATGTTTTGATCTTCCTTGTCACCAAAGTAAGATTCTATAGTCTGATTTTTTTCCCTGCTGTTTTCTCATTTTCTCAGCCAATTACTTGATTTTTTTAGTCTTTGTTAAGGTAGGGATCTGCTTCCATTGTGGAGGGTGTACTGTCACAAGCTTCGGGGATTTTGTGTAGCTGTTTTCAGAGATATTTCTAGGGACCTATAAATTTTCAGTTCTTCCAAGATTGTATGATCAAAGGAGAGGTGTTTACTCCCCTCCTGGTCTGTGCTCTGGACTGTGAGTGAACACAAGCACTATCTTCTGGTTTGCAACTGTGAGAAGGATTCCCTCTCTACCACCGCCACCAGTTCTACCACACCAGCACTCCTCCTTGCCCCAGTACTGTGACCCAGATCCAGGCAGAGGAAAAGCAAAAGAATCCTGCCTCAGCACCAGCAGAGAGATCCCTGCAGTCCCCTTCTGATCAGCTGCTCTCCCCCCTCACCCCAATCTGTGAGTTGAGAGCTCTAAAAGCAGCTACTGCCACTGCAGCTGCCCCAGGGCTGGAGCCAGATGGCACTCCTCTTTCATTCAGGTCCAACAGACCTTTCCTACTGACCTTCTAAGTTGTCTTTTGGTATTTGTAGGTTGAGAAGTCTGGAAACTACCACAGCTACCAGTGATTTAGTCCCCTGAGTCCTGTTCCAGGTTTGCTGGTGCATTTTCTGCTGGATTGTACTCCTCCCTCAGACTGGTGCAACAGATCTTTCCTGTCAACCTTCCAGGTTGTCTGTTTCTTTTGCTCTTAAGTGAAAGAGTTTGGAAATGGCTATGACCTCATGAGCTTCAAAGGGTCAGGAGAACAAAGCACTAGAAAGTCCAGGAACAGAGTCCAGGTTGGGCTTTGTGGTCAGCTTCTACAGCACTGGGACCCCAGGGATGCCCCATTTAGATGTTAACTTGGGACCAAGATTATGTAGAAATAATGCTAAGTCTGAGCTCATTCCCCCCAAGGAGTGAAGTGACATAGAAAAAAGAATGTCTTATGTGTGTGTCTACTCTGTTCAATGTAAAAGTTATATGTTCAAAGTAAATACCCCTTTGTGAAAGCGAGTCAATGTTAATTAGTTAAATGAAACTGGGAGTTTTATAACAATGAGGGAAACACCCTGGAAGGAGGCTCTACATTAGATGGAAGACATCCAAATCTTCAGGGTACCCTTAAAACCATAAAGGTGGAGATACAGCTAGTTTCACTCTAAATATCATTACAAAAGTTTTTTAAGAAAATTGGTGTAAAGAGACATCACTTTTAGCTGGAAGGATCATTGAAAGCTTCATGGAGGAGACAACACCTGATCTGGGTATTAAAGGAAGAGAAAGATTTCAACAAATATTTATTAACTATTGTACTGACCAATTGAGAAGAGGAGGGATTGCATTCCAGTCTTGGGAGATAGCCTACATGAATGTAAGGAGGTGAGTGTGCAGGTTGAGATCACAGAATAGCTAGTCGTCTGGTTTGGCTGAAATATAGACTGCATGAAGTCTACTCTGAAGTGAGGAGGAACACGTGGTTTGGAGTCAAATTGTGGAGGGTTTTAATTGCCAGATTAAGAAGTTTGTATTTTGTTTTACAGGCAGCTAGGTGGTAAAATGGATAGGATGCTGGGTCTAGAGTCAGGAAGACCTGAGTTCAAATCCAGCCTCAGATACTAGCAGTGTGACCCAGAGCAAGTCACTTAACCCTGTTTGCCTCAGCTTCTTCATCTGTAAAATGAGATGGAGAAGCAAACTACTCTCATATCTTTGTCCAGAAAACCCCACTGGGGTCACAAAGAGTCAGACAAGATAGAAATGACTGAACAACAACAATAATTTTGTCTTATAAGTGATTGGAAGCCACCAATGCTTTTCCAATAGAGAAGAGAGAGGATGTCACAGGGCCAACAAAACATTAACTTCTGTAGTGCATCCCACATTTAATTTCTTATTTGGTAGAATGCTGCATACAAGGGCTGGCAGGAGTCACCCGGAATCTGCTTCATGAGAGCCAGTTATTAAATTTTCACTGTTAAAAACTTGGACTTACATGACCTGATGCATGGTGAAGTGAACAGAACCAGGAGAACGTTGTACACAGTATCAGCAATGTTGTTCTCTGAAGAACTGTGAATGACTTAGCTATTCTCAGCAATACAGTGACTCAAGACAATCCCAAAGGACTAATGACGAAGCATACTATTCACCTCCAGAGAAAGAGCTGATATTGATTGAATGGTTGTTGTTCATTCTTGAAGAGGACCAAAACGACATCACTATGCTGGAGTCAAGTTTCAGTGTATCCAACCGTGGCTGTTCAGACCAATATGAGCTCAGAATGCTCTACCACAAGTTGGGCACAAATAGTCCGTGTGAACATTTAAGGTGGATTCTCTAAGTCTGTGCATCTTGCATTTCCTTTGAGCTGTTTCAATTCTGCTTTGCTCATAGAGCACAGCACCTTCTCTGATGTGGGCACGTCATGCTGAGCGGTCCTTTGCCAGGGTCTCCCAAGTCACACAATCAATTCCAAAGTTCTTGAGAGAGATCTTGAAAGTGTCCTTATATTGCTTCTTCTGACCACCATGTGAATGCTTGCCCTGTGTGAGTTCTCCATAAAATGGTCTTTTTGGTAAGCATACATTTTTGCCTTTGAACAACATGGCTGGCCCATCTGAGTTGTACTCTCTGAAGCAGAGTTTGAATGCTTGGCAGTTTAGTGCAAATAAGGACCTCGATGTCTGGTGCCTCATCCCGCCAGGTGATGTTCAGAATCTTCCTAAGATAATTCAAATGGAAGTGATTCAGGTTCCTGGCAAGGTGCTGATATACTGTCCAGGTTTTGCAGGCGTACAACGAGGTCAGCACAACAGCTCTGTAGACCTTCAGTTTGGTAGTCAGTCTAATACCTTTTCTCTCCCATACTTTCCTTCAGGGCCTTCCAAACACTGAGCTAGCTCTGGCAATGCATGTGTCAATGTGGTTATCAATGTGTACATCCCAAGAAAGTACACTGCCAAGGTACATGAACTTATCTGCAGCATTCAAAACTCCGTTTGCTATAACTGGTGGTTCCACATATGGATAGTGTGGTGGTGGGTGATGGAGCCCCTGTGTTTTCTTGGTGTTAATTGTTAGGTCAAAATTAGCACAAAGAGCAGAGAATTGATCTATACTTTGTCGCATCTCAGCTTCAGAGGCTACATTGAGAGCACAATCATCTGCAAACAGAAAGTCATGCGCCAATACTCCCTCCACTGTAGTCTTGGCTTGTAGCCTTTTTAAGTTAAAGAATTTGCCATCAATGCGGTAGCTGACCTCATTGAAGGCATTTGACAACATGACTGAAAATATCATGCTAAAAAGCACGGGAGCAAGCACACAGCCTCATTTCACTCCATTGGTGGCTGGGAAAGCACTAGAACATCAAGCATGCTATTTCCTCTTCCTTCTTTCCTGCCTTCCTTCCTCCTTTTCTTTTTCTTTTATTCAAGTCTTCTTGTACAAAATGACTAATATAGAAATGTTTTACATAATTGCACGAGTATAATCTGTATCCGATTGCTTACTGTCCCAGGGAGAGGGAAGGGGAGGGGAAAGAGGGAGAGATAGAATATGGGACTCAAAAACTTTAAATAAAAATGTTTTTTAAAAAATTGGGGAAAAAATGTTCACTGTTAGCAATTCTGCCTCAAAACAGCAAATGCTACAAATCGGGGTGTGATTTATTGTTCTGTTGATTGTCTAGACTTAAGAAAGTGATGTAGGAAACATTAATAACACAGATTAAACTTAAGAATGTGTCATATTTTTCAGAGAGCCAGTTGTTAAATATTTATCAGCACATCTCTGGTCACAGGACAAAGAATTCAGGGCACAACTTCCAGGAAGAAATGTTCTGAGTTTGGAGTTTTGGTTTAAAAACCTCGGGTTGCTTAGATGGAAGTTACTGGTAGTAGATACAGGCCTTTATGAGGCTGCCCTCCAATACACTCCCCTCCCCCCAACCTCCCAACCAATTCCTCTGGGAGAAAGAAAGCGTGAAATTTGCTGGAAAGGCCAGTCAAGAGATCTGGTTTCTAGTCCCAGCTCAACCACTAACTATATGACCTTGGGAAAGTCACAACCCCTCTGTGGATGAGTTTCCTCATCTGTACAAGGACATTGTGGTAGTCAGATGGGACAAGTGGCAAAACATTTTGAAATAGTTTTGAAATGCTCTATAAATAGAATCAGAATGATTATATCGGTGAAAAACTTAAGAGGTCATCTCATGTGACCCCCTCATTTTAATAAGACCCAGAAAAGGGAAGCAGATTACCCAAGATTCTCCTGGTTTCCAGTTCAATATGGTCCATATTCTATCACAGTCTATGCCTCAGTTTTTCTGTCTGTTACATTGAGATAGTACTTGCCTTACTTGTATCATTGGAATTTTGTGAGACCCAAATGATATGATAAATGTGAAATTGCATTGGAAATGAATTTTTTTAAGTGCTCTAACAAGGTAAAGGAAGACCATCCCAAGGAAGGTGATAAGAACTGAGAACAGTATATTGTAGGTGAGAGTCCTTTGGTTAATCTTTCAAAACTTAAATTCTACACCCTGAGTGTACAAAAATCTTTTCCTTTTTTTCTCATATACTTTTTTTTTTTTGCCTTCTTTCAATTCACTAGGTCTAAAGGATTGGTGGGCAGAGAGAGCGCAAGTTGGGACAGTGAGGGTAGGGGGCTAATCATGTAGCTATAGGTGATGACCACTAGGGGCCAGGCTTTAACTTCTGTCAGATTACCAATAAAGTTAACTTGAACATGGAGAAAGGGGACATTGGGACCTAGGGTGCCAAACTGGTAACTGCTTAAATTCATAGGATTAGAATGGACCTCAGAGATCTTCTAGGATAACTCTTTCATCTTACAGATAAGGAAACTGAGGCACAGGCAGGTTAAAGTGCTGCTCTCACGGTTATACAGTTTATGCAGCTCTGAGGTGGGATGTGAACTCTCTGGAGGGGCTGGTTTAGGAAATCCCATCTGTATTCCCACATCACTCTCCTTTCACATTCTCCATGACCCCAAAACTACCTCATCCCCCTTCTCATTGTGGGCACCTTCAGAGATGCTTGAACCTGAAAGGACTGGAGGGATCTGGGTAGAGAAACTTGTGACCTTGTGGAATGTTTTCAACACCCCCTACGCAGAATTCTCCCTAGGATACAGCAAATCACAGGGCCTTCGGCTTTGGTTGCCATGTCTCCACCTCTTGATGGTTGGTCAGTGATTCAGGGAAGCAGCTGGTAGAAAGAAGAAAAGAAGGCTCCACCAGCTGGTGCTGAAAAAGGCCTAAGATGATTAGCCCATAAATCTCTTTCCTTCCTTCCTGGTAAAGCCTGGGGCTCTCTTGCCTTTCACCAATTCTGCCCTGCTCTTCACAGGATAAGGCATTCATTTTTGCCAGTAAGGAAAGAGTCCCATACCAATGGGCTAATGAGATAGATAATATCAAGATAATAAAGGTAAAATTTATTCCTTCTTCTTTCCCATTATTTGCCCTCACTTCCAGACAGTCTTTTTGTGGCTTCTTTAACTCACTGTCATGTGTTCTGCAAGGAGCAAACAGTATTATCTGCCCCAGGTCCCTTCTTCTCTCCCCATTCTGAGATCTTTCCTTCACTCTCTCCCTTCCCATTCAGTGAGAATGGTCCCATTCAGTATCAAATCTGCTCCTGCTGACACTAAAAACGTACAAACTGTCCTTGTTTTCCCTCACTTGTCACTGAGAAAAGTTTTCTGGTAAATTCATTTACACTGTGGTGTTAGGGACTTAAAGTATCATCCCTATAAGCAGTGTTTGTATTTTTAAAAGACCAAATAATGCTTAGTGCAAAGAGATGGCTAATGGTGGAATCTCAGGCAATGAGAAGAAAGTGGCAAGGGTGCATTTTTAAGTAAGGGTCCCATCCTAGTACCAATATAGGTAGACTTGGCTTTCATCTGAGTTCTTGACATTTCTGAGCTCTCTTTGCTGAGTAGCCTAGGAGTTTCACTTCTCTAATATCCCCCACAATGCCAAGCAAGGAGCCCAAAGTAGAAACTAAGAAAATAACGTATTTTGGTAGCTACCTGACTGAAATGGTTGCTACAATTATTGTTCTATGCTTGGCCAGAAGGTCATGCTTCTCTACTCCACCCAGTAAGACCCTAGGTATGGGCTGCCCCACACAGCCTAAGGGGTGGCTACAGAGTAGAGTTCCTGAGACCTTTTTCAGAAAATTCACTGAGATAGAGCTCATTGAGGACAGTGTTCTATAAATGTTTCAGAGAGATGGAATACTTCACTTTAAACAAAAGACTTGTAGTTAGTTAAATCTTTGAAAAAAAAATGTTATGCCCACTGATGGTGCCAGAAAATAAAGCTGACCAAAAAAAATTCTTATAAAGGTATATCCTTACTGATCCATGGCCCATAGCTGAAAATGTGAGTTAATATGTATCACATTCAACCTTGAAGAATTCTTAACAATATCTATGGCTCTTGGGAACATCAGACTTATGCTTATATGTAATGCCTATCTCATAGCCCATTGGTATGGGACTCTCTCCTTACTGGCAAAAATGAATGCCATATCCTATGAGGGGCAGGGCAGAATTGGTGAAACGAAAGAGAGCTCCAGGCTTTACCAATCCACCTTCATGACTCTCCAGGGCCAATGCTCTTTGGGATTCATTAAGCTTCAGGTTGCTTTGGGTGCTTCTGGCTTCCAACTCCCGGAGAGAACATGGAAGAGGCAAACCCCACTTCAGATTACTGAAGCAAAAAGACTCTAGGAAGATATGAAAGAGCTGGCAATCTCCATCATGTCCATATTACAGACTTATTACTTTAGATACCTTGGGGAGTTTCCCTTTGAGTGAGATCAACTATCTCTTGGTTGAGCTGAGTTATCTAACTCTCAATAGGAGAGCTCTTTTTCTCTGTCTTGTTTGGTATATATTCTCCTATGATTTATACCTCCTCTGATTTCTGCTTTGTTATCATTTGAATAAATGGGTTTCTTTGCTATTTGCTATGAGTGTTCGTCGTGGAACTGGTATGAATATCATTTTATCAAATTCAGCTCAATGTCCAGATCTTTTTGAATCCTGACTCTGAAATACAGTATACTAGCTATCCTTCTTGTCTTTGATTCATCTGCAAATTTGATAAGCATTCCATTAATGTGTTTATCCTAGTCACTGAAAAATGTTAAACAATACAGGAGAAGTACAGATCCCTGGGACATTCCACTGGAGACCTTCTGTCATGTTGACATTGAATCATTACTATCATCCATCATAACTACCTGTTATGGGAATCTAAAGATCTTCCCTGCCCCTAGGCCCTTTGTTAAAGTGGCTACGTGACTCTGAGGACCCTTGGATATTTGAAAGTATACTCTGTTCCCTAATAGGCTGAATGTGGTCACGTGGAGCCTGT
>JAQQSV010011683.1:0-12943 GCA_028646515.1 Pseudochirops corinnae | reverse complement strand
ACTCAATAGAGGAGGAAAAAAACCTTCCCTCCTCTCAGTCACCCTAGGAGCTTATCAGATGGCATCCTTACCCCAGGACCCATGAGATTTGCTTACCTTTAGGGCTATATGCATATAGTTTTCATGACTGCCTTCATCATCCCAGCCGGCTGGACTTTTGCCTCACTTTAACTCCTGTCTTCCCTCCTGTGCCTGTTCTTATCTAAGGAATGTATCTCTCTTCAGGATCTTCCCAACCTAGAAGCCACGGCTCCCCACCAAGTCCAGAGACCACCGAAGAAAGCTCTGGGGGCACCTGCCTCAAGACTGGCATGGGGAACGGCTACTTTCAAGGGAGGGCACACCCAGACACAAGACCCCATTTGTTTGGGATGAAAAATACCCTTCATCCTTAATTTAGTGAAAAGAAATAAACACAGAGATCTCTTAAGATAAGAACAGGACTTTATTCTCTTCCCTGGGAGAAGAGGGCGGTCTTCCCCATGACTCATCATGGAGAAGAGGCCAGTTACAAAAGATAGTACTGGAATTTATAACCTAACTTAGTCCAGACCCCTCCCCGACTGTTTCCCCTCTCATTGGTGGAGAGGCACACTTCACCAAATACTTCCCCAACTGGGACAAGGAAAAGATAAGGGGAGGGTCCCACCAAGGTAGGAAAACAGAGGAAGGAAGATAAAAGTTATTGACAGAAGCAATTTGAAAAGTTAACCACAGCAAATTGAGAAGTTTTCACTCATCCCATACATTAGTAATTATAGTATTATTACAAGTTTACAAAGTCCTTTATCTGTGTTTACTCTTTTGATACTGACAATAGCCTTGGGAGGGAAGTGCTATCATTATCCCCATTTTACATATGGGAAAACTGAATCACAGAGAAATTAGTTGAGGTAAAGAATTCACCGAGTACTTACAATGTTCTAGGCACTGTGTGCTCAGTTCTGGGGATACAAAATTAGGAAAACAAAACAGTCCCTCTTTTCAAGGAATTTATACTCTGACATAGGAAGACAAAACATAAAGAAGATTTGGAAAAGGTGGCAGTAGAAGGGAGGGAAGGAAGGAACCCGTGCAGGTGCCAGGCACTGTGGAAGTAAAGCAGGGTGAACTGGAATGAAAGAATGACCACAGTGTGGTTGGGTCATCTCTGTCTCTAAGTAGGTACTTACCCATCATTGAGTTGGCCTCAGAGTGGAGGCCTGATCTAGACCAGGTTGTGGCAGTGGAGCAGGGTGGGACAAAAGGGGAGAGTGAGTATGGGTGCTACAGGTATTAGTACCCCGATTTTATAGATGGGGAAACAAACTTTCAGAAGGTGACTTGTCCAGGGTCACAGCTAGTAGGTATCTGAGTGGGTGCAATGCTTATCATAGTAACAGCAATTCTTCCTTACATTGCCATGATGCTTTAGAATTTGCAAAGCACTTTGGACAGGTCTTCCTGACTCTACATTGCATATGCCATCACTTAATCACTCTTAAGGAAGCTTTGATGCCTTGTAGCTCTCATGTTGCTTGTGGTGTTGGAACCCAGGACTTGAGCCTGAGTTTTGTGCCTCAAAATCCATCATTCTTTCCATTATATCACTAGTATTCTTGTTCTGAGATGGCCCAAGCCTTGATCCAATGAAGCAACATATGGTAAATAGCTTTGTAAGCCATGAAGCACAAACATCATTGGGTTCAGGGTTGGAAGGGACTTTAAAGAACATATGGGGCAACCTCTTCATTTCACTGAGGAGAAAACTAAAGTAAATGGATTGTCCAAGGTCACATAGAAAATGAATAACTAATATGGGATTTAAATTCAGGTCCTTTGATCCGAGAGCCAGTAGTCTTATCATTACATGCCTCCCTTTAAGGACTCAATAGAAATGTATTCTCATCAGTTTGGGTATTGCACATAGCAATCCATTCACATCTTTTCTCTCTTTTGTTTCTTGTGTTCATGTTATATAGTGGAGTTCCCCTACTGTCCAACATGATGGTGGACACCAAAGTGTTGGACATTCCGTTGCCCACTCCATACCTTTGTAGAGGCTATGCCCCATACCTTGAATGCTTACCAGCCTCACCTCTGCTTCCCAACCTCCTTCAAGGCTCAGCTCAAGTGCTATCTCTCACAAGAGGCTTTTATAATCCCCTCAGCTGTGAATGCCTTCTCTAAGGTTACCATCCATTTTATTGATAAATATCTCATAGGTGCCCCTTAATATATATGTTGTACCCTCCATTAGAATGTAAATTTCTTGAGGGCAAGATCTGCTTATACTTTTTCTGTGTATCCATATTGCACATCCCGGTGTTTGGTACATAAGTACACCCTTAATAAATAAATAAATTCTTATTTATTGTTTAACATCCAGGGTGCTGGCCTTGGAGTCACATCAATCTGAAGTCAAATCTTGCCACAGATATTGTGTGATCCTCAGGAAAAAAATTCTCTGGGACTTGGTTTTCTCATGAAATGATAGGATTGTACTCAATAACTTCTGGGGTCCTTTTCAGCTCTGAATCTATAATCCTGTGAATTAAGAGGATGTTAAACAATAAATAAGAATTTATTAAGGGTGTACTTATGTGCCACCTAATTGCCTAAAAAGTACTTAAATTTATTCTATATCTGTTTATACACTGTTTACCACCTTTAGAATAAAAGCTCCAGGAAATGTGTTTTTTTTTTCTTTTTGATCCCCAGCACTTCCCACAGTGCCTGGCATACAATAGGAGCTTAATAAGTGATTGTTGGATGAAATAGATATTCCTCTACATCTCATTAATATTTCATTGATCATCACCATCATTATTCTCTTCTATGGAACAATTCTAGACACTGATTTTCTGACAAATAATTCAGATTCAAAAGACCTCTGCTGGGGGTTCCAACTATGAACAGAGTATTTAGGATGGGGGACTGTACCATCTATCTGCTATGTGACTCCCAAGGAAGTTATCCAACTTTATTGATATTCAGTTATTCATTCCTCATCTTAGATGATGCGACTAGTGGAGTCAAGCTCTTTGGGAATATTCTTTCTGAAATAATAATAATGCAGTACTTAGAGAACTCTTTTTTGCAAGCCAAGTCAACACACATTGATTAAGTGCCTACTGTGTGCCAGATATCACTTAACAACATGTTGCTGAAGAAAACATAAACAAAATAACATGATAGAAATAAAGAAAGTAAAAAAAAATGCACTCAGAGTTCATCAGTTCTCTCTCTGGAAGTGGATAGCATCTTTCATCATGCGGCCTTTAGAATTCCCTTGATCAGAATAGCTAAGTCTTTCACAGTAGATCATCATACAATGTTGCTGTTACTGTGTACAATATTCTCCTGGTTCTACTCACTTCACTTTCTATCAGTTCATATGAGTCTTCTCAGGTTTTTCTGAAACTATCTTGCTGATCATTTCTTATAGCACAATAGTATTTCATCATAATTGCATATCTCAACTTGTTCATCCGTTCTTTAATTGATGGGTATCCCTTCAATTTCCAGTTCTTTGCCACTACAAAAAGAGCTGTTATGAATACTTTTGTACATATAGGTCCTTTTCCTTTGATTTCTTTGGGATACAGACATAGTAGTGGTATTGCTAAGTCAAAGAATATGTACAGTTTTATAGTCCTTAGTTCATAGTTCCAAATTATTCACCAGAATAGTTGGATCAGTCCACAATTCTACCAACAGTGTGTTAGTGTTCCAGTTTTCCTTCATCCCCTCAACACTTGTTATTTTCTTTTTCTGTCATATTAGCCAATCTGATAGATGTGAGGTAAGATCTCAGAGTTGTTTTCATTTGTATTTCTGTAATCAGTAGTGTTTTAAAGCATTTTTCCCATGTTATTATTGATAGCTTTGATTTCTTCTTCTAAAAAATGCCTGTTCATATCCTTTGATCAGATCTCATGATCTTAAAACCACAGGATTAACCTTTGTGTTGATGAACCAATTATTGAAAATTTATTAAGTACCTACTATGTTCCAGGCACTGTCCTATGCACTAGGGATGCAAGGAACAGTTGTTGCTCTCTAGTGAGAGACAGATACAGAATATGTACAACATGAATGCAATTTAGCTTCACATGGAATCATACTCATAGGAGAAGGAATTAGGACAGACTTCATGTAGAAAGTAGTACATGAAGTGAGTCTTGAAGGAGACTAGGAATTCTGAGAGTTGGACATGAGGATGGAGGGCATTCCAGGCATCAGACACAGCCAGTGCAAAGGCAAGGAGATGGGAGATTAAGTTTCATGTGTATGAGTATCTGCTTCTAAAGAAGTAGACTTTTCTAAAGAAGAGTAATGCATGAATAGGCTACAAAGGGAAGTGACAAGTTGTGAAGAACTTCAAAATGCCAAACAGAAAAGCTTATATTTAATCCTAGAGGTAGTAGGGAGCTGCTGGAGTTTATTGAGTAGGGATGTTAACAATAGAGGATCTTAGAATTGGAAGGGACAGCACCTATCTCATAGTAGGTGCTTAATAAATGCTTATTGACTGACTGAATATCCTGGTAGTCCCATGCTCTCATATTACAGATGGGAAAAATGAGACCTAGAAAGGGATAGTCACTTGGCCAAGGTCAAATGGCTGATAAGTAGCTAGGCTAGGATATGAACTCTTGTCCTTTGATTCCAATTCCATAGTTTATTCTATGATGCTATGGTTCTATAATAACTCACAGGTATCACTGTCACTTCCAGCTGAGATACTATCCTACATGAACTGTCTCTTCTTCCATAAAAATGGATTCTCTTGGCTTTAAAATTTTCAAAGCACTTTACACACCTTATTCCCCATGAGTCTCTTATGTCGTAGATATATGGGTACTATCCTCCTCATTTTACATGTGAAGAAACTGAAGCCCTGAAATTTAAGCAACTTACCTTAATTCATATGACATTTGTTGTTGTTCACTTATTTTAGTTGTGTCTGAGTCTTTGTGACTGCAGTGGGATTTTCTTGGCAAAGATACCAGAGTGATTTTCCATTTCCTTCTCCAGCTCATTTTACAGATAAGGAAACTGAGGCAAACAGGGTGAAGTGACTTGCCCAGGGTCATACAGCTAGTATGTGTCTGAGGCCAGATTTGAACTCACAAAGAAGTCTTCCTGACTCCAGACTCAGTACTCTCTCTACTGTGCCACCTGGCTGCCCCACTTATATAATCAGAAAGTGTCATAAGTTTATTAGCATAGTCATATCTGGTGTGTGTGTGTGTGTTGTGAGAAAATTAAAAGAAAAAATTGAATAAGTGTTTTTTAAATGTGTTTGCATTAATTATAATATCATAGCTAAATTGTGATTAAACAGATATCTTTCATCAAATCTATATCTTATGATCAACTTTGATAGACTTACATCTTCTCAGCAATACAATGATCTAACACAATTCCAAAAGACTCATGATGGAAAATGCCATCTACATCCAGAGAAAGAACCGTGGAGTCTGAATGCAGAGCCAAGCAGACTATTTTCTGTCTCTTTTCTTTCTCCTGGTTTTTCTCTTTTATTCTGATTCTTCTTTCACAACATGACTAATGTGGAAATATGTTTAGTATGATTATACATGTATAGCCTATATCAGATTGTATGCTGTATTGTGGAGGGGCGGATGGGGAAAGGAGGGAGAGAAAAATGGGAACTCAAAATCTTACAAAAGTGAATGTTGAAAACTATCTTTATATGTAATTGGTGAAAAAAATAAAATACTAGTAAGTGGGAAAAATAGATTAAAAAATTGCAAAAAACGGACATCTTAAAAAAGTTTATAGATATAGAGTTGGAAGGAACCTTAGAGGCCAAACAGCCTAATCTCCTTGTTTTACAAAGGTGGAAATGGAGGCCTAGAGAGGTTGGGACTTGCCCAAGGACATATCAGAGGAAGGATTTGAACACAGGTCCTCTGACTCCTGAGAAAGGGCTCTTTCCAATACATTGTTCTAACAAGAATAAGTAACATTTATATGGCATTTCAAGGCTCTCAAAGTACCTTTCACATCTTATCTCTCTTTATAATCATAATAAATCTGTGAAGTGACTCCTACAGATATTTTTACATTTATTTTACAGATGGGGAAACTGAGTTTCAGGGGTGTATGTAAAATGATCACACAGGCATTAAATGTAAGAGTCAGAATCTGAAGCCATCGTTTCCTCACTCTAAGTCCAGCACCTTATTCATTATGGAACAGGAGGGGTTGGTCCCAAAGGTATCTAAAATCCTTTCTTATGCTAGATGTATCTCACTCCTTCCTCATTGTCATTTTCCAGCTCAGGGACCTCACTACATAAATTCCCCCCACATTCTTCCTCTTCTTCCAATTGCACAATGCGACTGAAGAGAAAGTCTGTTTACCTTGAAATTGTTGTGTGGTTTAACTATATCTAACCAGAGTTAGCCATGATTCCAAATAGCACTGCCCTTTTGAAAAGCAAGTGGCTGATTCTTTGCCCAACAAACAGGCAGTGGAGGCTGATTGGAAACAGCTGGAGCTGGACAGCTCCCCAGGCTTCCAATTCCAAAGGGCAGTTCAAAAGCTCAAGCTAAATATCCTTCATGGGGGAGAATGAGGAAACAGGTTTAGATCAAAATGAAGGCTGAGGGTTCTTCACCCAACCCCTATATAAAAAAATGCACTAGCTTCAAAGAGAAGCATGAAGGGAGGTTTCTCCCCAGGAGTAGGATTATTTCAGGCTGTTCTGAAAATCAAGAAAGAAACAGGTCAGCCATTGACACATGGAATCTCAGCCACTCTAGCCTAAACTAGCCAGACAGTTAGATGGAATGGTGGATAGAGTGCTAGACTTGAAATCAGAAATCCCTGGGTTTGAATCCTTTCTTAAATTCTTACTAGCTGTGCAACCCTGGGCAAGTTACTTAACCTCAGTTTCTGTAAAATGGGAATAATAGCATGTACCTCCTGGGGTTGTTGTGAGGCTCAAGTTATATAGTATTGGAGAGCACTTCACAAAAGTAAAATATAAATTCTGGCTATTCTTGCTGTTAATAATAATAACATTGGTGGTGATGATGATACAGCAAATTCCCTCTGCAGCATCCCTGATAAATGACCATTTGCTTTTCTTGAGGACCTTCAGTGAAGGAGACCTCCTGAGGCAGCCCATTACATTTTTGGACAGTGTGAGCTGTTAGGAAGTTTCTTATTAATTTAAATCTAAATCTGCCTCTTTGAAACTCCTGCCCATTAGTCCTAGTTCTTCCTGTCTGAGGTGAAACAGAGCAAATCTAATGCCCCTTCCAAATGACAGCCCTTCAAATGACTACTTGGAGAGAACTCTAATGATCAGATCCTCCCAGTCTCTTCGTATGCCCCCCCCCCCCACACCAAGTCTCTTCTTCTTCAGGATATAAACTTGCTCATTTTCTTCAAATGGTCTTCATATGGCATGATATTGATCATCCTGGTCATCTTCCTCTGGATGCTTTGAACCCAAACCTCCTGATTTAATCTCATGAGGCAGAGTGCAATCACCTCCCTGTTGCTGGAAAGTATGCTTCTCTTAACTAAGCCCAAGATTCCATCAGTGTTTTTTTGTTTTTGTATTTTGGCTACCACATCCCACTACTCAAGCTCGTAACACCCCAGATCTCTCCTAGACTAATTGTTTTCCAGGCACAACCCTTGCTCCACCTTGAATCTGCAAAGATGACTTTTTTGAACCCAACTGTAAAGCTTTGAGATGATTTATAGAAGCCACTTAGCTGCCTCTAATCAATTATAATTGTCACCTAATTATTCCTGCCTACTAGGTGTTAAGCTCAGTTACATCTAATTGCTGAGAGACTGACTGTAACTTCTATATCCATCCTTTCAATTTCTACTCCTCAGGGCCAAGCTCTGGGCTGTCTACTTTAATCATGACAATGGGAACAATTAAAGGTTCCTAAGAGGACTTGACCTGGCCCTCAAAAATTGATGGGAATGTTCCTAGTCTGCTAACCTGAAGAGAGTACTGAATAAACTTTTCATGTTTTAATTTTTGGAGTAACAAAAATATTAGTTTGACTCTGAGGGTTTGGGGAAAGTTCTTGAGGTCTTATCCCTTAACTGTGATCCAAACTTCTCTCTCTCTCTCTCTCTCTCTCTCTCTCTCTCTCTCTCTTTCTCTCTCTCTCTCCTTCCCTCCTTCTCTTGTCTCTCTTCTTCTCTTCCTCCCTCCTCCTTTCTCTCCCCCTCTTTTCCTCTCCTCCTCCTTTCATCTCTCCTCTCTCTTTTCTTCTTCTTCTTCTTCTTCTCCTTCTTCTTCTTCTTCTTCTTCTCCTTCTTCTCCCTCTTCTTCTTCTTCTTCTTCTTCTTCTTCTTCTTCTCCTCCTCCTCCTCCTCCTCCTCCTCCTCCTCCTTCCCCTCCTCCTCCTCCTCCTTCACTCTCCTTCCCTCCTCTCTCTCTCTATCTCTCTGTCTCTGTCTCTCTCTGTCTCTCTCTCTCTTTCTTTCTGTCTCTCTTTCTCTCCCCACCACTGTGGATTTTATCAAACCTAAATATGTCACTGGACCATACATTTTCTATCTGGAAAGGACCTTAAGAGATCATCTACCCTAACCCTTTTATTTTAGACAAGGGGCCCAAATCACCATGGTATAGTGGAAGATCTATTGAGCTTGGAGGTTCTCACTCTGAGTTGAAATCCCAGTTCTATCTCTTACAGCCTGTGCAATCTTGGGGAAATCATTTCACCCATACCCCAGGTCTCAGTTGATTCCTTTGTATAATGAGGCAGTTGAAGTAGGATGTCAGTGAGGTTTCTTTTGGGCTATAGACTAATGATTGTGTGGCCACTGTGGGTCTTAGTTTTCTTATCTATAAAATAAGATATGTGAACTCAGTAGTCTTTGAGAATCCTTCTAGCCTTAGGTCTATGATCATATGACCTCCATGGACCTCAGTTTCTTTACCTGTGAAAAGAGGGGTTTGGATTCAATGAGTTGTGAGGTCCTTTCTAGACAACTAGACAGAAAGAGAACTTTTGTACGGAAGAAAGTGAAATATTTTTGGGAAGGAGAACAAAAAAATGAAATTTTAAAGGATTAATGAATAGGATAGATAAAGGAGAAGAGGGAAAGAGGGAATCTACTTGACTGAGAGGCAAAAGTGGGTGGAGAAAGAATTATATAACCTTATAAAAGCAGGAGAGAAAAAGGAGGTGGTAAAGTGAATAAAGTTATTGGCCTGGGATCAGAAATACCTGAGTTCAAATTTGGCCTCAAATACTCACTAGCTGTGTGACTCTGGGTAAGTCACTTAACCCTTGCCTGTAAAACAGGAATAATAACAGCACCCACCTTTCAGGGTTATTGTGAGGACAAAATGAGCATATTTGTAAAGTGTTTAGCACAATGACTCACACAAAGGAGGTGTTTAGTAAATCCTTATTCCACCTTCATTCTATGGACGTAGGACTGACTTGTCAAGTTTCTGACCAGTTTATGTAGCTGTCCTTGCCTGGCTGTATGTTTTTGCTTTGGCTTTGGTTTTTTTTTTTCTTCCTAGCTTCTTTTCTGGGAAAAGAAATTTGCTGAAATGTAGCAGCAGTTTTCTGGCAATGTGGGTGACCCAGCTCTAGAATTGCAAACTTATTAAACACAAAGAGATTAGGAAACCAATTTCTGCTCGATTTGAAGGCTGGCTTCCATTACGAGCAGGGCCTTGAATTCTTGGTTGTTGTTTTTTTAAATTCTTTTATTCAGAAGGGAATGGAAGTGATCCTGGGCTCTCAAAGGCTGTACCAACTGAATGAGAGCTCTGGCAGCCACCACCAAGTCTCAGTGGCTCTGAGGACAGGTCTATTATGCATCTGTCATTCAAGGACATTTCCAGGAGATTCATTACCTGGCCACCCAGAGACAGATGGATTATTTCAGTGGAGCAACTCTGTAAAACTCAGTTAACACTTATTAAGTGCCTACTATATATGTCAGGCTCTAGGCTAACTTCTGGGGATACAAAAAAAGGCAAAAGACAATCCCTGCCCTCAATGATCTCATAATCTAATGGGAGAGAGAGCATGCAGGCACATATACACAAAAAAACTGTCTACTAAGGCCTAGAAGGGCTGTAGTCAATGGAAGGAGGACCCATGCTAGAAAACTCATGGGTAAATTAATCAAGCAATGCCCATTTCTTAAACATCAACTGTGTACCAGGCAATGTGTTTAAATATAAAAGTATGACAGTCTACCAGAGAAGGAATTCTTAACCTGGGGCCCATAGACTGATTTCAGGAGATCTATGATCTTGTATGGAAAAAAAAATAATCACACCTTTATTTTCATCAACCTCTAACTCAGCGGTTCTCAACCTGTGGGTTGCGACCCCTTTGGGGGCTGAACAGGATCACCTGAGACCATCGGAAAACACATATTTCCGATGGTCTTAAGAACTGAGACACGGCTCCTCTATCGGTCTCCAGGCGGGTCTGCCCACATGCAGATATGCCCACATTAAAGGGTTGCAGCATTAGGAAGGTTGAGAACCACTGCTCTAACTGAAATTTAGCATTTCCTTCCATTACAGATTTAGACAATGAATGTTCTTTCTGAGAAGGGGTCCATAGGCTTCAGCTGCCTGCCAGAAGAGTCTAGACACAAAAAAAGGTCAAGATCCTATCATGGGGGATACAACACACAATGGAGAGTGGTGGCCAGGGGATAAAGCTGTGGTCCATGCAGTCACAGGTACTGTGTGAGTATGACCAAGGGGGCGGAACTATATGACTGGCATTTATAGAGGGCTTTAAAGTTTGAAAAGATGCTTGGCAATCATAATCTCATTTAATCTTCGCAACAACCCTGTGTAAAGTAGGCACTGTTATTGTCCTTGTTTAAGGAAACTGAAGAGGACAGAAGTCAAGTAACTTTCCCAGGGTCACGCAGCTAGTAAAGGTCTGAGGCTGGATTTGAACTCAGGTCTTCCCGACTCCATGTCCAACACGCCATGGGATGGGTCAACTAGTTGCCATCAGTGAGCTAGTTAGTCAGATTAAATACACATTACTACTACGAATAGCTAACAGTTAGATAGTGCTTACTTTGTTCC
The DNA here is from genome assembly GCA_028646515.1 of Pseudochirops corinnae. Taxonomy (NCBI): domain Eukaryota; kingdom Metazoa; phylum Chordata; class Mammalia; order Diprotodontia; family Pseudocheiridae; genus Pseudochirops; species Pseudochirops corinnae. The sequence continues at coordinate 1,869 of JAQQSV010011683.1, read as the reverse complement.
AGGCACTATGCTAAGTGCTTTACAATTATTGTCTTATCTGAGACTTGCAACAACCTTTGCTATTTTAGGTAGGTACTATTATCATTCCAGTTTTTCAGATGAGGAAACTGAGGCAAATAGAGGTTAAGTTATTTGCCCAGTGTCATGCAGCCAGATGTCTGAGGCTGGATTTGAATTCAAGTTTCTGACTCCCAAGCCCAGTGCTCTCTTTATCCCCCTAAACAACCAGCTACAATGTGCAGGGCCCCAAAGTAAGCACTAGGGTTCTGTGTCGTCACTGCCAAGCCTCTCCTTGCTTCTCCTACTCAATGAAGTTAATTTCTTCTGGTTCTTCCAGTTGGCCTCTTAGTCAGAGTTATGGTCCGGACTATGAAGGTCCAAGCATATCCGAGATATGCTTGCCTCGACTTGCCATCTGGGCATGACAAAGGATATGGCAATGATCTGTGGAGATGCAGCCCTGCCACCCAGGCACATGAAGTTATCCATTTCTACAGGAGTACACTGGGAGTGGGCTCAACTGGCTCGTGCAAGCTGATTGTTAAATTTTCAGGGTGAGTATTTAAACCTCAAAAATCAGGAAAGGCACAAGTCAGGCCTGTGTTTATTTTTTAAATGATTGCTCAGACTTAAGAAATTTGTGGAGAAAATGCTTATATTCAGACTAAATTTAAAAGTGTGCCACACGTGTTTTTTTGGGAGGAAGACCAGTTGTTAAACATTTAAAAGCACACTGCCTTGTGCTGATTTTTGGTGAGCCATGGACTAGAGTGGTACAGGATGGGCAGGGATGGATAGGCTGCAGTCGACATAGTAGGAATGAATAATAGCTCATAATAACTAATATTTCCATTGCACTTATTATGTGCCAGACCTGGTGCTAAGGAATTATTACAATTATTATCTCATTTGATTTTTCCAATAACCCTGGGAGGTAGGTGCTATTATTATACCTGTTTTATAGTTGAGAAAACTGAGGCAGGCAGAGGTCAAGTGACTTGCCCAAGATCACAACTAAGTGTCTGAATATATGAGGAAACTGAGGTTCATAAAGGAGATCTGACTTGATTGAAGCCACACAGGGAGTAAATACTGGAGTCTAGATGTGATCCCAGGTCTCCTGACATCATGGCCTTTAATGTTTCTACTATACTATACAGAAAAAAAAGGTAACGTGGAATTGTGGCTAGAAGATTGAACTCAGAATCAAAAAGACCTGACTTCAAATTCAACCAGTGACATCCAATAGCTGTGTGACTCCTCCCCATGCCTCAGTTTCCTCATCTGTTAAATGGAGACAATAATGCCCATATTCGATACCTCGTGGTTTTTTGAGGCTCTAATGAGATGATCCATGTTTTAAAGTATTCTATAAATATAATTTATTATTATCTGCCATTTCCTGAGAGAAATGGCTTTTCAAATGGCTTCCGCTAATAGTTAGCTGTATCATCAATGGATGTAAAGCTCTTTGCAAACCTCAAAACACTATAGAAGTGTGAGCTGGTATTCTCAGTGCTTTGGAAATGACTCCCCTGGCAGCAAGGTACGGCAGCTCCCACACAGCCACATCAAATACCCAAAAAATATGACTCTAAGCAAATTTTAGGGCTCTAAAATGCACACAGATATATCTCCTGCTGAAGGCAGCTTGGCTCGAAGGGACCATCTGTTATGGGAATCTAAAGATCTTCCCTGCCCCTAGGCCCTTTGTTAAAGTGGCTACGTGACTCTGAGGACCCTTGGATATTTGAAAGTATACTCTGTTGCCTAATAGGCTGAATGTGGTCACATGGAGCCTGTGGCGCCAGGCTTGTTTTCCAGGAATGTCCATGCCTTGTAGCTTTGTGATTGGGCAGTGGGTCTAGA
>JAQQSV010011682.1:0-12943 GCA_028646515.1 Pseudochirops corinnae | reverse complement strand
CCCCTGAACTAGGTAAATGATATGTTTGATTAAAGTAAGATTGTTAACCCACTTTGAGTTGCTTTCCTTTAGAAAAGCAGATCTAAGAACCTGTGCTAGTAGCCGCCCTAGGTATGCTAGGGTGCTTGCTGTTACACTGATTCACAAGTTCCATATTTTTCTGCTGTTTAGTCATTTTGTCAATTACTAAGATAAAGTAATTGATGAGATATTTGTCAAAAAGTGTAAACGAAATATAATTGTGAAATATTTTTATTTAAAGAAAAAAATCAACTTTGCATATACTGAATGGGTGAAAATGAACAGACAATAGGTCATTTGAAAAGGATCTTGAGTGTTTAATTGAATTTCAAATTCAGTACTTAGTATATTAATGGTGTGGTAGGTAAGAAAAGTTGGGATTATAGTTTGTATTGAGAGATAAAATGTTTAGCACTAGGAAATATAAGCTACATGTGGCCTTTTTATTTAGATCACCTTTTCTGAGTGTTTTTTTCACTTCTGAGTACCATATTTTGGGAAGGATAGTAATAAAAGAGAAAGAAAGCATCCTGAGGAGCTCAACCAAAATCATTAAGGATCTGGGTTCATCCCATGTAAGGCTACATTTCAAAGAACCAGGGAACTTTAGCATGGAGAAAACAAAACATGGTGGGAGGGAAAGAAAAGGACAGCTCTCTTCAAGTATTTGAAAGGCTTTCAGCTGAAGCAGGCAACAAATTTGCTGTGCTTGGTACCATCATCCAGTGTTAGAAACAATAGACCAGTTAGAAATATCCCTCTATCTATGTTTGTCTTTATCAGTGGTTCTCAACCTTCCTAATGCCATGACCTTTTAATATAATTCCTCATGTTGTGGTGACCCCCAACCATAAATTTTTTTTGTTTCTGCTTCATAACTGTAATTTTGCTGCTGTTGTGAATTATAATGTAAATATCTGATATGCAGGATGTATTTTCATTGTTACAAATTCAACAAAACCCACCAGTTGAGAACTGCTGATCCAAATCATATATCTATATATATTATATAATTATACATGATATGTATGCATACATTATACATACACATATATATGCATATCTATATCTTCTATGTCTATCACCTATCAATTCATCCATCTATCTAGGCTTAATCAAGTCCAATCAATAAGCGTTTATTAAGGACTTATTATGTACTATACATTAAGCACTTACTATCTATCAAGCACATACTAAGTATACTGCTTAATACTAGGGATTTTTTATTTTTAGGTCATGTAATTAAAAAAGCATTTCTATGACATACGACAGTGAAAAACGTGATTGTACATGAAATTGCAAATCTACTATGTGCAACTTGTTATTCCTTTCAAATATAAAATAAAGTTATTATGCAAATGTATTTTTTTTCTTTTTTTCTTCCTTCTACCTATCCTAGAGTTGGCTACCATTACACACGAATAGGTGTTATAAGTAATATAGCATATTATTATAGTATTATATTATAGGTAATATACACGTAGAGTACTCTATACGTACTTCTATTTATCATTTCTTTCTCTGGATGTAGATAGCATCTTTCTTCATGTGCCTTTTATAGTTAATTTGGGTATTTATTATACTATTATAATTACTCATGCAAACTTGTTCTTAAAAAGAATATTGCTTTTGCTGTATATAATATTCTCTAGGTTCTGCTCATTTTGCTCTTCATTATTTCAAGTAAGTTTTTCCATTCTTTTTCCAAAATCATTAAGTTTAGCACAAGAGTATTCCATCACAATGATATACCACAAATGGTTAATCCATTCCACAATTGATGGGCATCCCTGCAGTTTCTGTTCTTTGCTACCTCAAAGAGAGCTGCTATTAAACTTTGAGAACATGTAGGATATTTTCTTTTTTCCTCTAATCATCTCTGTATAGTAATCAATACTCAGTCCTCAAAAAACAAAAAGCCAGCCCTGCTCTAAAGGACTTCACCATATAAAACAAGAGCAACAAAACTAAACACACACACATACACACACACACACACACACACGTGTGTGTATGTATGTATATAAACAAGTGAATCTATACATATCTACATACATACACATGCATAGAAGTGTATATGCCTATATCTGCATATATAGACACATACACACACATATATGTATGCAATTTTTTTCACCTTCAAGTTATAAAAAAAATAGAATGGAATTCTGTAGGAAGTCTTCCGACAAGCTAGGTGACCACTTGTTGAGTGCATTACAAATGATATCATTGTTTAGGTATAAGTTGGCTCTAATGGTGTCTGTGGCCCCTTTCTGTTCTGAAAGTCTCTTCTACCACCCTTTCTGGTACGCATTTCAACAATAATTATTTATGGGGCACCTACTAAGTTCTAAGCACTCTGAGAGATAAAAAGGAGAATAAACAGTCCCAGTCATCAAAGTGTGTAGTCTACTTGGAGAGATGAATCAGACTCCTAGATTATTGTAACAGAATATACCATCATAGACTGTCAGATTAAATCATTTTCTTTCATTTTATAGAAGAAAATGAGTGTAAGAAAGGTCATATTACTATTAAGTAGCCATGCCAAAACTGGATCATCAAACCTCCTGACTCCCTTATAAAATATATTTTCCACAATTAAATAGTGCCAATGAAAGAGCAAAAGAGGCACAGGCAAAGTTTCATCTTGCTTCAAAAGAAGAAATGCTCATTAAAGAAAAAAATAACAAATAATTCATGTGTTTTTCCTCTTTAAATGAAGAGAAATTATTATGTACCTGCCATTTGCCATGCAACATGGATTAGGAGATATAAACAGTACATATGAAAGTGCCTGCTCTCATACTCTAATAGCAAGAGAAGACATATAAAAGAAAATCATAAAAAGAGAGTGTGATAAGTATAACAGAGAGCTCCAGAAAAGCTGCTCTACGTAACAGGAAGAAGGATAGATCACAGGATGATTTAGAGTTAGGGTAGAGATGAAGAGGAGAGATAGAATGGGGGAACTCTTTTATGGCATTGTTCCCTAATTGCTTTGCATGTAGATGACATATCTTCATAAGCAGATAAATGAACTTTTAAGGGCAAGAGCCGTGGTGGTTACACTTACTCCTTTTGGAGTGCTTAATATATTCCTAAGCACATACATTAAAATGGGATGCCTCTGTTATCTCACCATTATGAGGAACTCATAGTGAGAAGTCCCCTGTCCCAAAGTAGATTGCCTGTCTCAACCCATCTCCAAGTAGCATAGCTAGCTATTTTTCTAGGAGACCACAATGGAGGAAGGACTTAAAGCAAGATCTTACCACCTCTAAGCTGAGTACTCAATCTACTATATCACACCCACTTGAGGGTATATTTAAGTTAAATGAGATAACTGTAAAGTGATTAGCACAGTGATCTGCACATACTAAGCTGTACACAAATATTAGTGATTCTTATTACCTATTGTTATTTAATAATAAGTAATGCTAAATATGTGAAATCCAGTAACATCTTTATCTTTTATGGTAACTATATTTATTACCCAATCCAATTTCTGATGACTCATCCCTCTATCCTCTGAACATTCTCCTTTCTTAATGAATTCTGTGACTGGCCTTTGTTTTATGTCCTCAAACAAGAGGAACTGATATTCTTTAAAATACCTTTCTTTTCTAGGTCTACTAGTTCTAGTTTACTTAGTGCTTATAACTTGCTCCTCCACCCCATCTCAGCTATATATAGAAGTAGGAGTATTTTTGATCTTGTCATTACCCACAAGTGTTTCAGTTCCACATTCATTAGCTCTGAAGTTCCTTTTTTATTGTCTGATCATAATCATTCATCATTCCATTGTTTCCTTATCTCTTACAGCCCCTAATCCTATTCTGCATCTTCAGCATGCCCTGAATTCCTTCCACCCTTCAATTATTTCCCAGGCTCTGTACATTTAGATTCTCCTAACATGAGTATCTTGAATTATTATTTAATAAGTTTAACTCCATAGGTTTCCAAAGTGGGCAATATCACCCAGTGAGGGGCATGGGAACCATCTGGGTTGGGAGGGTTGTAGTAGCTTTGGATGATGCAAATTGGAAAAAAAAATATGTTTAAGTTGTAAAGAATGTATATTACCAGCAGGAATACTGAGTGTTTTATTTTTTCTTTTCTTTCTCCTTTATTTTTCTTTTCTTTTCTTTCTTTTGCTCTCTCTCTCTCTCTTTTTTTTTTTTGTAAAGGAGGGAGGTGGGCAAAATAAGTTTGGGAACCTCTGCATTTTCTACTCTAGAATTTATTCTCACTTTTACTATTATGAAAATGACTACTTATTTCACTCCTGTTCATATGCTGCTGACTGGAACTGGATGACTGCACAAAGCTGTGTTGATTGAATCCACTAGAAATAGAAGATATCACAGGTGGAGACAAGATGGCAGCTAGAAGTAATAAGATTCCACAGTTCCCACATAGCCACCTCACATACCTGTTAAATATGACTAAACAAATTTTAGGGAACCAAAACTCACAAAAATACACCTCCCACTGAAGGCAGCTTAACAGGAAGGGCGCATCACAGCATGCTGGGAGCCAAAACGAGCCCAGGCTGAAACTGTGGCTTGGCCCCAAGGTGGCCAGGATGAGCTGCAGCTGGAGCCTTCAATAGAGTGGATCAGCCGCAGCTGTGGCAGTTTCCAGAAGTATCAAGCTATAAGGAACAAGGACAAAGTGAAAAGTCAGTGGAACTCAGTTGAAATTTGAGGAGAAAAGTGGTGTGGCCAAACTGCCTCCAGGGCAAGGAAGCAGCAGAAGGAGTGGCCCTGCAGGCACCTCCATTTGGCTGCTTCAGTTTCCAGCCTGCAGAATGCAGGGGGGCCAAGCTGTGGTTCAGAGGCTAAGTGTTTTTGCATTGAGCAGCCTGGATCTGGATCATGGTCTTGGGTGGTGGTCCTGCGGTATGTTTTCAATGAGCCAAAGCTGGTGGGGGCTGCAAAAAATACAGCAACGTCCTAACAGTTACAGCAACCATGAAAACCCCTGTGATTTGGGAAAGAACTTTCCACTCTGAAAGCAGAGTTCCACAGAGCTAAAAAGTCAAGTAATTGACTGGAAACAACGTGACCAGGCAAAGAAATCAAAGTAAGAACAGCAACCAAACTTTAGATTCCTTCTTTGGGGACAAAAAGGATCAAAGCATGAAATGGGAGGAAGACAACACAGTCACAACTCCTGCACCAAAAGCTTCCAATAAACATGAAGACTTCCTACAAGCCATAGATCAGCTTAAGAAGGATTTTGAAAACCAAATAAGACAAGTAGAAGGAAAATTGTGAAGAGAAATGAGAATGATGCAAGAAAATCATGAAAAGAGTCAACAACCTGACTGAAGAAAATAATACCTTAAAAAATAGTTTAACTCAAATGGCAAAAGAGGCCCAAAAAGCCAACAAGGAAAAGAATGCCTTAAAAAGTCAAATTTGCCAGATGGAAAAACAATCTCAAAAACTTGCTGAAGAGAATAATTCCTTCAGAATTGTAGTGGACCAAATGGAAGCAAATGACTTTATGAGAAATCGAGATACTATTAAACAGATCCAAACAAATGAAAAAATAGAAGACAATGTGAAATATCTCCTTGAAAAAGACACTGACTTGGAAAACAGATTCAGGAGAGACAATTTAAAAATTATTGGACTATGTGAAAGCCATGATTAAAAAAAAAAAAAAACAAAAAAAAATTTAGAAAGCATCCTTCAAGAAATTCTCAAGGAAAATTGTCCTGATATTTTAGAACAAGAGGGCAAAATAGAACTTGAAAGAATTCACCAATCATCTCTTGAAAAACATCCCAAAAAGAAAACTCCTAGGAATGTTATAGCCAGGTTCCAGAGTCCCAAGATCAAGGAGCAAATATTACAATCTTACAAGAAGAAACAATTTGAATACTGTGGAAACACAATTAGGATAACCCAGGATCTAGCAGCGTCTACATTAAGGGATCAAAGGGCTTGGAATATGACATTCCAGAGATCAAGGGAGCTAGAATTCAAAGCAAGAATCACCTACCCAGCAAAATTGATTTTAATGTTCCAGGGGATATATGGTCACTCAGTGAGGTGGAGGACTTTCACACATTCTTGCTGAACAAACCAGAACTGAAAAGAAAATTTTACACTCAAATATAAGAACCGTGACAAGGTAAACATGGAAAAGAAATCTTAAGCAACTTGTCAAAGATGAAATATTTACATGCCAACATGGAAAAACGATTATTGTAACATAGGGAACTTTTCTCAGTATGAGGATAGGTGAAGGGAATACAAATGTATATATGTGTATATATACATATGTCTATATAAGAGGGTTTATATATGAATATGAACACACATCTGAGTATATGTAAATATGAATACATAGAGGGCACAGGATCAATTGAATAGGAAGGGAAGATGCTCTAAAATGTGAAATTCTGAGGTGGGAGAGGATTAGAATGAGAGGAGACAGGGAGAGACAGAACGGGGTTAATCATCTCATATAGAAGAGGCAAGGGATAACTGTTACAATGGAGGGGAAGAATAGGTAGGCAAAAGGGAAAGAGTCAACCTTACTCTCATTGAATTTGGATTAGGGAAGGGATGACATAATCTCTAAACTGGGTGTCTTGCCACACAGGAGAGTAGGGGAATGGGGATGAGAGGTGGAATGATAGAGGGGATGGCAGGGTGGGAGGAGGGTTGCTGGAAGTACACACTTTGGTAAAGGGACAGGGACAGGGAGGGGGTAGAGAAAAGAATGGGGGGGTGGGACAGGAAGGAGGGACATATATTCAGTCTCTCACAATATGCCCACTGTGGAGATGTTATGCATAATTACACATATGCAGCCTGGATTTAATTGCTTGTCCTTCCAGTGGGGGTGGGTGACAAGGGAGAAAGGGAAAAAATCTAGAATTCAAAGTTCTATAATCAAATGTTAAATATATATAATTATTGTTATTATTAACTATACCCAACTGGGAATTAAGATATACATGCACTATGATAGGGAGACCCATCCTGCCCTTCTGGAAAGTCAGAGGGGTGAGGTGGAGGACATAGGAGAGAGCAGATTGTGGGAGGGGTTATACAGTGGGATGGGTGTTTTGAGGTGTTGGATAGGGGATGGATGGGTAGATAATTTGTAACTCAAAATCTCATGGAAATGAATGATATAAACAAGAAAATAAATAAATTTGTTTATTTAAAAAAAAAGAAATAGAAGATATCTTATGTTACATGGGTACTCAGTGCAGCAACACAATTATTCTACTTCTTTATAATTGATTTGTTATTCTACTTTCCATAGCAGATTTTCCAAATTTTCTCTCTTCCGACCTCACATGAAAACTCCTCCTTCACCTCCTAGTTTTAGGACTTCACCAAATACTTCACCAAAAAAAAAGCCTTTTTATTTTTTTCCAGAATACCAATTCCTTCCTCATTTTATAACACCAAATTTTTTTCCTTTGTTTTCACCTCCTTCACTCCAATGTTAGATCAAGAGATGAAATTTCTCCCTATCAATTCTATCCCTTTTACTTCTACCCTGGATCCCATTGTCTTGTTCATCTTCTTTAGTGGATTTCTTTTCTCCTTCCCCCAACAAATCATCCTCATTCTCTACTGGACCTATCCCTGCTTTCAAAAAATATGGCCATGTCTCACCCATCAAAAAAAAATAAAATTCTGACTTGCCCCAACCATCCTTGATACCTATCACCCTATTTTTTTCACTTATTTTTAGCTAACCTACTTGAGAAATCTATCTACACTGAACGTGTCTCCTTCATTTGTTTTCACTTCTAAGCACTGATCAATTTGACTTCAGACTTGATGATTCAATTAAAATTGCTCTTTATAAAGTCACAAATGGTCTTTTTTTCCCCCATTTTTGAACTTTTATTTTTTTTTAACAATCATTTATATTCTGTTATCAAGTCTCCATACTATTGGAGAAATTGGGTATGGGGGTGAAAAACAAGATCCTTTGAATAAATAAGCAAAGGTAAGTAAAGCAAATTCCCATATTGATCATTTTTAATCTCCTTTTGAACCCAAAGCATATTATTTCTCTCTAAAGTGTTTGGTAGCATGCTTCAACTAGATATCGTTTTTGTTTGTTTGTTTGAAAATTATTTTAAACAAGTGGAATATAAGAAAAAAAAACATTGCCATGCACTCAGCAGAATATGAGAGCATTCTATATAAAGCAATAAATTTCTGTTTTAAGAAAACCTATTTAATAATTTTCAAAGCTGTTCAGGTTTTCTTTTCTTACTTGTAGTTTTTTTTTCTTCTCTGCTCTGCATTTTTATTTTTCCTCCCCCCTACAAAGGCTACAATTAAGCACAAATATACACACACCACATGCTTATACATACATATATACATACATCCATAGATATCTATAAACAAACATACATACACATATGCACTCACACAAATATCTGTAAGACTGTACCATCCTTATTTCCACTTGTCTTTGGTTTCTCTGAAGGTATATAGCATCTTATTCTATGATTTTCTAAAGAAACCAGCTCATCATTTCTTACACCATAGCAATACTCTAATCCAATCACATTCTATCTGAGAGATCATCTCTGAAAGCCCCCCCCACACCAAAATTTTCTGTATTTCTTCTGTTCTTCGCTGCATAAGTTTTATTTATACAAGAAATGTTTAATTTCACATTATAAAATTATCCATTTTATACTTCAACAATAGTTTCACGTTATTATATGGTCTAAGGTCTGATACTATTGACTCTACTGCCTTTACATCTTTTTTCACTGTTTCTTTGAAGTTCTAGACTTTCTTATTCTTCTAAATGAACTTTGGTATTCTTTTTTTTTTCTAACTCAGTATGATAGTTTTTTAAGTAATTTAATTAGAATGATGTTATTTACAAAGATTAATGATTTAAAATGGTCATTTTTAAAAATTGTATTGGCTTTACCTACCCATGAACAGTAAATATTACTTCAATTATTTGAATCTAACTTTTTTGTATAAAAAGTGTTTCATGTTTATATTAGCATAATTCCTGTGTCTATTTTGGCAGGTACACTGTCAGGTATTTTATACTATTGGTCTAAAACAATATTGAATAATATAATTATTTTAGCTTTAACTTTGAAATCATGACTACCCCTGTTTTTTCCACATAATGAGTTTTATTTTGACCTTTATTTTATGTTTGTGTATATCTCAGTTTCATAGCATTTCCTGAAAGCAATATATGTTTGAATTCAAAAATTTCCATCTGCTATCAGTTTCCCTTTTATGAGTAAATTCATTCCATTCACATTCTAAGATCTAACAACTTCTTGTGTATTTTCCTCTTTCCTATTTTTTTCTCACCCTATTGCCATCCCTCCTCAGTCCTCTGCTTTACTTCTACTTACTACCTCACCTTCCTATTCCTTAATCTACCCACCCCTCAAAGAATCCCTCCTTCATCCTCCCTTCACCCTATCCCCTGGCCCTCTTATTTCTTTCTGAATTTAGAAGACCTCTATACTTTTTGTATTCTTATATGTTGTTCCCTGTTTAATTCACCCCCAATGAGAGCAAGGTTTCAACACTCTCTGCCCTCCACCGTGTTAGCTTCTGTGTCAGTTTTTCCCTTTCTTTGCTTCATTTATATGAGATAATTGCTTTTTAAAAATCTCTCCCAATACAGTTTTATTTTTTTTAGAACCACCCCAATCTTACTCAGTTCAGCTTAACCCTTTCTTTCAAGCTACCCAAAGAAAAATGACATTCATATAGAACTCATAATATTTTCACATATAAGAGCTAAATTATTTGACCTTATTAAGTCCCTTATAATTGGTCCTTAATGTTTACTTTATATTTATCCTGGTTTTTATATATCAAATTTCCCCTTAAGTTTTGCTGTTTTTGTCACAAATACCTGAAAATCCTTATTGTATCTCCATAATATTGAAAATGTTTTCTTGTTGCCTCCAATATTTTCTCCTTAACCTGGAAGCTTTGAACCTTGGTTATGGTATTCCTGCAATTTTTTCTCCTAGGATCAATTTCAGGTCATGATCAGTGGACTTTTTTTTGTTCTATTTCTTCTTTGCCTTCCTGTTCTAGAATTCCAGGGCATTTTTCCTTGATGATTTCTTGTAATGTTTTATCAAGATTCTTTTTTATAATGATAATTTTCAGGTAGTCTGGCTATTCTTATATTATTTCTTCTTAATCTACATATCTGTTCTTTTTCTACATATCTGTTGTTTTTCTAATGAGGAATTTCACATTTTTTTCTATTTTTAATTCCTCTCATTTTGTTTTAGTATTTCTTTGTATCTTAGAACATCATTAGCTTCTGTTTGCCCAATTCTAGATTTCAAGGAATTATTTTCTTCCCTAAGTTGTTGCTTCTCTATTTAAGCTGGTTGATTTTCTTTCCACAATTTTCTTGATTCTCTTGAAGTGTTGTTTTCTCATTTTCCCTCAATCTCTCTTATAAGATTTTTTAAGTCCTTTGTAAGTTCTTTATTTTTTTTTTTGTGCTTGGGAGCATTTGACATTTCCTATTGAAAAAGGAGTGGCTTTTCTTTTGCTAGCTCCACTATTTTCCTCTTAATATGAAGCCAGAACTTCTGTATCCTTAAATGGCTATCAATGTTTAGATTCTTTCTCCTTTGCCTGCTGATTTTTTTTGTTTATTTATTTTAATTTAATTTTATTTTTTTTTGCAACTATTAGTGTGATCAAGTTCTAGTCCCAATGGATGGGAAATAATGTCCTAAATCTCAGGTCCTTCTTACTGTTGTATTCTGAGGTCTATCCTGAGGCTCAACCTTGTTCTCTCCACTCCACGGCTGAGTCATTGATAGAACCCAGGATCACTCAGTCCCACAAATGACCTTCTTCCCTGTGATCTCTCCAGTGGCTGCAAACTATGACTTCTCTTCCCTAGAACTGAAATCAGGGACTCTGACCTCCTGAAAGTGCCTAGCATCAGCAAGTTCCCCACCCCTCTGCTACTATACTCACCAGGTGTGTTCTAGCTTCTTCTCCTTCACAACTGCAGCCCATATCAGGATGCATCTAGTCAACACAGCTGTGCTTGTAGTCTCTGGACAGTGAAAGATTCTTTAATCTTCTCCTATTAGGCAGTCAGACTCAGACATTATCAGTGAGATGAAAGTTTATAGGGCTGAGGATGCATGCCTCCGTACCCTAGAAGACCCCAGGGCTTGGTTTTTGTTGATTCCACAGAGTTGGCCTGGAGGTGTTTGCTCTTCACTCATGCAAAACCTCTGTCCTTCAAGGTCAGATCTTTCCTGGGTTCTTCTTAGGTTGTCTTATAAAGGATGTACACATTTAGAGAATCCATCTTGAATGTTTGCATAGATTATTTGTGCCTGACCAGAGGTAGGGTGTTTTGAGCTTGGATTGGTCTGATCAGTCATAGTTTGATCCGCTGATATTTATGTCTAACATAATAATGTCATTTTGTTCTTCTTCAAGAATGTTCTTCTTCAAGACAACAATCACCACCAGATAGGAGAACAATTTTACCCTGACTTTTATTTCTGCTGCTCTACATTCCCTCTGAGGTAATGTTCTGTCTTTTTCTGTAAAGGAAATTTGGAGATTTGAAATGGAACCTTAGTAGATTATTACATGTCCAATGAGAGCATTTATACCTCAGAAACAGGTAAACCCAGCAAACTAAGGTTTGATTTTTTTTTCTTGAATATCTGAACTAAAGAAATTGATGGATAAAATGTTAATAATACAGATTAAATTTAAAAGAGTGTCTCTTAGAGCTCACTATTTCACAAAAACTGCTGGGAAATCTGGAAAACAGTTTGGCAGGAACTAGGTATAAATAAAAATCTCACACAATATACAAAGATAAGGTCAAAATGAGTACATGATTTACCATGGGCAAAGCAGGGGGTCATGGAAAAGTTTACCTGTCATATCTATGGATAAGGGAAGAGATTATGACCAAATAAGAGATAAAGAGCATCCTTGCATATAAAAGGGATAATTTTGACCGTATTAAAAATATTTTTGTAGAAACAAAACCAATGCAGCCAAGATTAGAAAGAAAGAAAGAAAACTGGTAAGAAAAAAAAATAAAGTACAACAAGGGTCTTTGATAAAGGGCTTATTTCATATATTGATGGATACAAATACACACACACAGACATGCATCAAGATTGTCTTTTCCTTTTTCCTTCTTTTCTCCAGTCTTCCTAAATTACCAGTTAACCCATTAAAGACAGAAAAAACATATGAAAGGGAAGACCAAATTGCATCCAGTTTTCTATGCCTTGCCAAAATAATTCAACAAATATTTACGTATCTATTAATACTAGTAACTACCTTATCTTCTCTTAAAGCACCACAATTAAATATTTCTTCATAAGAAAGAATTAATTGATTATATCATGACAGATATAATTTTCCCTACTCCTGAAGTTCTTCTAGTTCCACTATTTGCCATGGTAATAATCTGCAACCTAATTTTATCCTTTGTTACTTTCCCTTAATTGCAAAGTTGTTATTTTGAGTAATTAAATATGCAAATATTAGTCCTGGTCCTAATTCAATACAACATTCTATGACATATAAGAATCATCAGCAAAAATAAAATAAAACAGATAAGATAACTTTTTTTAAATTTTATTATAATTTGCATCATTCATTTCCACAAGATTTTGAGTTACATATTTTCTCCCCCTCTTTGCCCCACCCACCGCCACAAAACAGCCATCCCAGTGTGTCCCCCCTCCCCCAGTCTGTTCTCTCCTATGTCACTTCTCGGTAGGGCAGGATGGATCTCCCAACCACAGTGCCTGTGTATCTCAAGTTCCAGTTGGGTGTAGTCAATAATAATAATAATAATTGCATATATAGATAGAAAGATAGATACATATTCATAACATTTGATTATGGAACTC
>JAQQSV010011681.1:0-12944 GCA_028646515.1 Pseudochirops corinnae | reverse complement strand
GTGTGTTTTTTTACACCGCTGCTAATGCTAATAATTTGCATTACTTCAAAAGAATAATTAATATCATATTGCTTGCCTTCTTAAGAGGTGGGGAATGGATGTAGTGAGAGAGAAATTGGAACGCATTTTTAAAAAATGAATAATAAAATATTTAAAATATATAATTGGGAAATAATGAAATAAGTAAAAATATATTAAGTTGAGAAAACAGAAATCAAGGAAGGCAAATAATTGGAATGTTCTTTACTATTCTTTGTTGTCCTGAACTAATATAATTTAAAGGATGAAACTACATTATCGATTTAGTGCTGTATTAGTTAAATACACCAGAGAAAAGAGAAGGAAACATACCTCCCTCCTATCTTTCATGAAATAGGAAGAACATCAAGGTGTTGAATGATGTATATCTTGTCTAGAATAAGTTCAATTTTGCTTATTGTTTTCTTTGTTATAAAGGAACATTTGATATTGGCTGTATATTTTGGAAAATTGTTCCTTTTTTAAAAAAATTAAGTTATGAGTAAAAGTATTAATTGGAGATAGATGTGCTGTATTTGGAGTTGTACCTTGGGTTTGAATTCTGCTTTTAACATTGAACAAATTACTTAATCTCTTTGAGCCTCATTTTCTTCATCTATAAAATGGGGAGAATAATGCTTGCACTACTTATGTTGCAAGCTCATAGTGAAAAAAAGGTACTTCAAACCCCCCTAAGGTGCTAGAAATGTGATATGCTTCTTCTTCTTCAAGTGGGAGAATAGTATAAAAAGCTCTGGCAGTTTACAATGATCAGAGGTACAGGTAGCAGGTAGTGTCAGAGTTTCAAACCAGGAAGGACCTAGTCATAGGAACTGTAGTTTTAGGCAAAATCCCAGTCCCTAGAATAGGATTTGGATGGGTAAGGTAAGCACAGTGTTGATGTGCAGAGAAACAAGGTAGTAACTTAGGGATGGAGACACAAGGCAGTGACCTCGATCCTAAAACTGGGGCACAAGTGCAGCTCAGTACCAGCTGTAAGGATGATAAAAATGCTAAGTTTCTTTACTCTTAGCATTTCCTAGGCCCAAGAATAGGTTTCATCCTGAGTTCTCTAAAAAGACTGGGTTTGGAGAGGGGAATTAAGTGGCCTCAGTTGCTGAGGTTTGATGTATTTAGGGACAGAGTGCCAACCAGCTTTTTTTCAAGGTATACTTCCCTATTTTGACAAAGGCTGGCCTCGGTTATCAACACTAACATAATTTAGAAGGGAGCTGCTCCAGTCTCCTCTCTGATGAAAACAATATCAAGGTCCACTTGAATGAATGACTGGACACATAGCCAGAAATAGAAGTAGACAAGTAGGTGTAGTCAAATTATATTTTTGTTCTGTTGCATAGAACAAGGATTTCTCCTCTAGGGTGAATCCTACTTTGGGTTATAGATTTCCAATTCAGTTTTTCCTCTGCTCTAAGTATCTAATGGGGACATTAAGCTTCCTCAGGTACCTCCTCTGCCAACCAGCCTGGTTATTCAGCTTGGTGGTACATATACTTCAAAAGGAGATGAGGGAGGATGATTCTGGATATTTTACAAAGGGAGAAGTAACAGAATGTGAAACTTCTTAGGCAAAAGGGGAAAGGGAGAGATAGGACACCAAACATTATTTCACGGATCAAGGCAAGGTGGCCAGAATGGGAAGCAACGTGTCTGAACTTTGGGTAAAGAGGTAAACTTTGGAAAGAAAAGAAGGAATTCATCTTCTGCTTTTGAAGGCCTGCCTTTTCATAGGCTACCTCTTCACTGGTACTAAACAAGCTGGATGATTCCCTATGGAATTCAACCAAAGCATTTTTGTGTGTGTGCAAATCTTGCCGCGTGACATTTTAGATCCAGAACTATGATTTTATTGGTGTTGGGAACTCCTCAGGAAGGGGAGGAAGAAAAGGGCATGAGCATTAATATGGAATTTACTATGTGTCAGGCACTAGTGCTAAATACTTTACAAATACTATTTCATTTGATTCTCACAGCAACCCTGTGAGATAGATACTGTTATTATCCCCATTTTTCAGGTTAGGAAATTGAGGCAAAAATAGGCTGTGACTTACCCAGGGTAAAACAGTCAATAAGTGTCAGGGGGTGGGATTTAAGAGAATACTATCACCTAGGATGCCATTCTCTCTTATAGATCTGATCTAATTGCTCATTTGGACCTGAGCCCCTAGATTTCTTATTCATAGAGTTTAAAGATAGAAGAAACCTTTTTGTTGTTGTACAGTTGTTTCAGTCATAACTGACTCTTCATGATCCCATTTAGATTTTTCTTGGCAAAGGAACTAGAGTGATTTACCACTTTTTTCTCCAGCTCATCTTACAGATGAGGAAACTGAGGCAAACAGGGTTAAGCATCTTGCCCAAAGTCACACAGCTAGTAAGTGTCAGAGGCCAGTTTCAGGACTCTAAGACTGGCTCTCTCTACACAGTGCCACTAGCTGTCCCAGAAGAAACCTTAGAGATCATCGAGGCCACCTCTCTCATTGTAAAGATGAAGCACTGGAGGCTCCAGTAGATTAGATGATTTATCCTAAGTATCATACAGCAGCAGAACAAGGATTCAAACTCAGATCCTCCGACTTTGAACTGCATTATACAAAAGGATGCACGGGATGCATGTGCGTGCGTACACACACACACACACACACACACACACACTCGCAATGTGTTTACATTCTTAGAGAGTTGCCTGAGGCACTTAGAGGTTAAGCAACTTTGCTAAAGTCACACAGTCTGTAACATAACCTCTGTCTCTCTCTGTCTCTGTCTCTGTCTTTGTCTCTCTCTCTGTCTCTGTCTCTCTCTCTCTCTCCCCCTCTCCCCTTTTCCCCCTCTCCCCCTCTCTTTCTCCCTGTCTGTCTCTCTTTATATACACCTGTTTGTGTGCGTATATATAAATACCACACACCCCCAGTCATCCACCATATATCAAGAGAAAAGCAACCTGGCATATACATAGAGAATTGGTCTTGGAGTCAGGAAGACCTCAGGACTTGTCTTGCTTCCTTTACCTGTCTCTCTCAGGCAAGACATATAGACAAGCTAATTAAACTTTAAGTGCTTCAGGTTACTACTCTCTGAGACCACAAATTGCAGGCAAGGAGGTGCAACTCTGTATTGGTAGAAGATGTTCCTTCCTGAGAGTTCCTTATACCAAAGAAATCACAGGTCTTTCTCCCTCCAGAGTCCTTCCCCTCTTTCCCCATCCACTGTCCAAATATGGATGACATATTGCCCACTGTGGGTGTATAAGAGGCAGCATGGTATGGTGATCTAGCTTCATAATTAGGAAGACCAGTCCTCAGACACAAACTTATTGTGCAGCCCAGGGGAAGTCACTTAGCCTATCAGGTCCTGAGGCAACTCTAATATAGTAAATTGGATAATAGTTGTTGATATGAAAGGCTAGAAGGGAGTTTTTGTGCATTCACACAAACAACATATAGACAGATGTAAACATATAGGCACATATGGATATATCCTTCAAGCATTTCAAGAAAAACTTCTGTATTTGGTAGTCCTTACTGTCCTGGGACTGGAATATTAGAGTTCTAAAGTAGAGTCAGACAATGCAGGCTCTGTAAGTGGTAATAAGAAGAATATATTCAGTCTTCTTTCTCCACTAAGGACCAAACAAGAAGAAATAGGCTTATATCACAAATAGAAGGTTTTAGGTCATTTATGGAACTCTCAAGATTAAAGGCCATTAAGCCCAGATGAGTTATTGAGAAAGGTCATAGATTCTCTTTCCCTGAAGGTTTTAAAAACTAAGACAGATTGCCATTTGACTAAGTTGCTTGAGGGAAAATAATTCTAAGCAGTCCCTGCTGTCTATGATTTTCTGATGTTAGTGTCACATAGTACCAACTGGAGGATGAATCTTTAAAGCCTTTGGTTCCATGCCTTGACTGGATTTGTGTATATAATTCTCTAGAAAACCTCTCCTTAATTCCAACTTGCAGAGTATGCTTATCAAAAAGAGTGGATAAAGGTGCCGCTGCCATTAACAAAACCTGTCTCCCATTCCTAGCCTCCACGACTATGGACAGTAGTTTCAATCAATTTCACCAACTGTTATTTCTTGGAAGATCCAAAATAGGCTAGATACTATAAAGGACCTACTGACTCTGCAGAATCCTGTGGTTCCTGGTCTTTAGAAAGCTCAGACTCACAGACTCAATTACTTAGAAAGAGTTTCTGACAGTGGCAATTAAGAAGCGCACATGTGTGGTTACCAATATATAGCCAGAATATCTTTGTGCATGGTAAAGACTTGCTTATTGGGACCCTGTTCCCACTTCAGTCTCTCTGGGCCATGGGCACAAGAAGATTCATACTGAACTGGCTTTGAGTAAAGCATTTATTATTCACACTTTGGATCTGGACACATTGACCACAAATAGATTTTCACACATGCACACACAGTAGTCAGGGCAAGCATGTGCACACACAAGTGGATTTGCACTTATATACACACATCTCAAAAAGCAATTTTTTCCCCCTTAGCATCAAGAAAGTTCCTTTTTCCACTTAAATGCTTTTCCAAATAGTCTTATTTTATTTTATTTTTTTTTAATTTATTTCTCTGCCATATCCTTTTCAATCTGGAAAGTGACTTGGCCTCTTTTCCCCCATCTATTTTCTTCCTTGCCGCTATTCAGTTTAGGCATGAAACACAGAACTAGATTGAAAGCATTCAATGGCTATTCAATCGGAGAAGAAAAGAGCCCCTCAGAGCTTTATTAGATATGAAGATCCACAATAAAAATCAATTTCTGCCTCTTTATGCAGTTTAAATGACAAAGTACCCACCCATTCTGCAACCATTGTGCTGGGGAAATGTAATTCAGTCCCGGAGCTGGGCCCAGAGCACTGCGGACTCTCTGACCTGCACTGACAGATTCCAATATGATACAGACCTTCGGAGATAATGACAGCCACTTCATCTCACAGCAAGAAAAAAGTTATCTGATATCTTTGAGGGTTAAAAGGCTATGTGGGCAGCATTTTCAATAACCCACTAAATCAGCATCTTAAAAAATACCTCAGCTTTGTTCCTTTCAAAAAAAATTAGCCCCTCACTCCCAACTCAGTTCCTGAGGCCCCAGCTGATAGTGTCACAAGTGCCTCCTTCCAAACCTATTCAGTCTCCTGTGGTACAGCAAGGGAACCCTCCTAAGCAATTAGTTGGAAGGCAAGAGAGGTGAGAGAAATGACTCTATCCCCCAAGGAATACAGATCTTGGAGGCTCTGTGTTCTGACAATCTAAACACAGTGAAACCACTTTAAATCTGATCAAAAACTTGCTTTAGAATGTTGTTTTAAAAAGTTATGTTCTGCAGGAAAGGACACATTCCACTTAACAAAAAGCAGTTCGTTGCTAAACCAAGTTTGTGAGGTAGAGCTATTGCTAAGGAAACTAATAGAAAATTATTAATTTGCAAACCTTACAATTGTATGCAAATTTTAATTTACAAAATTTATATCTTTAGTATATGTGTGTATATATGTATACACACACACGGACCTAAATGTTTTCTTCTATAACTAGCATGGGGTGACTCTTCCTGTGTGTATGCATACATGTGCACATACACATACATACCTAAAGTCCCAGCCATCTTATTCCTTTTCCAAAGATGTCAGTTGTCATGGAAATCTGTGACTGAGAAAAATGTCATAGTCAAGGGTTATACCTATAAAACTTTCATCTCTCTTTTACCCAATGTGGAGGCAATAGAATAACAAGGAAGACAAAAATGTAAATTAAAGTATTTTTTTCTGCTTAATTTGAAGCTCTCACAGAAGGGTTTTCTCACTGGGAAGGGAAGTTACCATAGAATAAGGAAAAGCTACTTAGAAGGGCTTTTGATGCCAAGTTGACCTGAAGTCATGTACCTTTTACATTCCTCAGGAAAGGTTTTTGATTTGATGTTAATAGAAGTAGCATGAGTTACAAAAGAATACCTTACTCAAGGTATGTGAACAAGATCTAGGCTGGAAGTAATTTAATGGCACAAACATATGCCTTAAGACTTTCAAAGTACACATAATTAGTAAAAAGTGTCCTTTTAATCCTTAACATAACATTAGTCCATGCTTAATAAAATGAGATAATATCTACAAAGTACTTTATAAACTACAAAATGTTAAATAAATGCTTGCTATTAATATGATTATTGTTACATTTTGATATAGTACTTATATTCAATTGTTTCAACAAGTTATATTTTTATAACTGAGGGGAAAAGTGAGATTATCTCCATCTCTAGCAAGAAACACATATGATCATGACTACCTTACTATTACTTTAGTCCCATCCATTATCAAGAGTTTCTCTTACACCAGCTTTAGTTGTTTTGAGTTATGAAAACATTTTGGGTAGGATTTGTAAACTTTATAGTATGATGAATGAAAATGTCACAGAGTGAAATAGAAGAGTTCATGGACATGAGTACCCCTGGTTTAAGGGATTTCCTTCCATTAAGGTTTCCATTGTTATGTAAGTACCTAATGGGTTTCCAAGGCACTATTTTATTATAATGGACCCTTAGAATTCCTAGCCAGGAAGATTCTTAGGCCTTTTCATTTCTTTTCTCTACTTTTTGATGTTGTTTGTGGGTTGGGTTCCTCCCCCTCCCCCCCCCCCCCCCCGTGTTGTTCATCACATCTGGCCTTTCCTTTCCTCATCTTGTTATTCTCTGTATCTCAATAAAGCAAGGACAATGTTCTGGTCATGTAAACTGGAAATAGGGACTTTTAATTGACTTGCAGAAACTTCAAGGAATATACTTCTATCTACCTTGTGGAAGTTCTATACTTAAGATCACAAAAGATTTTATCTCTGTACGATTTCTTCCTAGATGGGAATGGCTATTTTCACAGCAATATATTGATAATCTCAGTTTTCAAAGAGGAAAGCAGGAGAAGAAAATAGTAATTATATAAGCATCTAAGTCATTGTCTAGTGTTTCTTTCCTGATGGCTAAGAAAGAAACAAAGGAAGAAAGGAGGGAAGGAAAGAAGAAAGGAAGAAAATAAGGAAGGAAAGAAAGAAGGAAGGAAAGAAGGGAAGGAGGGAAGGAAAGAAGGAAGGAAAGAAGAAGGAAACGAGGAAGGTAGGAAGGAAAGATGGAAGAAAAGAAGGAAAGAAGGAAGGAAGGGAAAGAGGGAAGGAAGAAAGGAAAGAAAGAAACAAGAAAGGAAGGTAATAAGGAAGGAAAGGAAGGAGGGAAGGAAGGAGAAAGGAAAAAAGAAAGAGAACAGGGGAGGGAGAGAGGGAAAAAGAAAGAAGGAGACAAAAGAAGAGGGAGGAAAGAAGAAGGGGAGGGAGAGGTGGGAGAGAAGGAAGGAAGAATGAAAGTAAGGAGGAAGAAAGGAAAAAAGGAAAGAATCAAAGAAGGAAGGAAGAAAAGAAGGGAAGGATGAAAGGAAGAAGGGAGGCAAGGAGGAAGGGAGGAAGAGAGGGAAGAAGAAAGGAAGGAAAAGAGGCAGGAAGGGAAGGAGGAAAGTAAGGAAGAAAAGAGGGAAGGAAGGAAGGAGAGAGGGAGGGAAAAAAGGAGGAAGGAAGGTAGAAAGAAAGGAAATAATGGAAGAAGTGAGAGAGGGAAGAAGAAAGGAAGGAAAAGTCTGGTGGTAGCCAAGCTTCAGATAACTCTGGAAGGTGAAATAGAACAAAATATTTTATATTTACGTATAATTCTAACTTGTTAAATTCCAAGGATTTTACTTAAGATTTTACTCCATTTAGGTTTATTTTATCATTTTAATGGTTATAGTTTATATTTAAAATCTTTTTAGAAGAGAAAAGGATATTATATTTGCAGTCAGATTTAGATTTCATCTTCTATACCAGTTAGAGTTCAAGCAACTTTAACCCTGGGGAAGAAGAACTAGATAGATGTCACATCTTCATCTTACTGTTTCTGTGTTCTGCATGGTGCTGAAGCGTTCTGGTTACATGCTAGCTGTGCTCCTTGAGAAAGCATAGAGCAAGTAGAAAGGAGCACTGAAGAATTTCTGCTGACAGCCCCATTTACAATGCCAAAGAATCCTGTACTGCCAGGATCTGCCCCATCTTCCAATAATCACCTCAATGTAAAGCTGTGCAACCATTCAATATGTCAGCCTGGACAGAGTAGTTAACTTGCCATTATGTTCAAGACACTATGCCAGGTTGGGTGGGATATATTAAAAAATATATAAATCTGAAGTCTAACCACAACTAACTCATGAACTAGTTACAGACACAAGACATATACTTGTGAAAAATTAAATACAAGACAACCAATTTTATTGGATTCAGAGCAGGAAGGATCATAGAATTTAAAGCTGAAAGTGATCTTAAAGATTATTTAATCTAATAACTTTGTTTTACAAAAGAAACTAAATCTAAAGCAGTAAAGTGACTTACCTAAGGTCACACAGAAACTATTTCTCCAACTCTGACTCTTTTGTTCTTCCAACTATACTGTAAAGCCTACTACTAGGTGAGCTATATATAGAAAGCACCAAGTGAGAGATACAGGCAGTAAATAAGTGCCAGGGGAGCTCAGAGGATGAAATCATCACTGTGGGCTAGTGTGGTCAGGGTAGGTTCCATGGAGAAAGAGAATGTCCAAGAATAGTTAAGATCTTGTTAGATTCAGGTTAGATAGCAAGGTGGCATGGTGGATAGAGTACTGAGTTTGGAGTCAAGGAGACCTGAGTTCAAATCTACCCTAAAATGCTTATTAGCTGTGTGACCCTGGGTAAGTCATTTAACCTCTTTCTGTAAAATGGCGATAATAATAGCACTTACTTCCCAGGGTTGTTGTGAGGATCTAATGAGATAATAATTGTTAAGTGTTTAGAACAGTGCCTGGCATGTAGCAAGAATTGTTATTATTATTATCAGAGAAAGCTGGAGGACATTCTGTTGGGTGGCATGCAATATCCTTTACCTAGAAGGCTTCCTACATACTCTACAGACATCAGTAAGGGGAAGATGCATAAGGGTGAAAGGCTCTGATCAGTGAGGAATTGTTAGTAATGCCAAAAATGGCAGAGTAAAATACTATGTTAGTATTATAATTAGCTTTTGCTGGTATCTGTATCCCCAGTGCTTAGCACAGTGCCTGCCCATAGTTAGCATTTAATAAATTATCTATTTACAGCTGGAGTCAGGAAGAACTGTGTTCCAACAGTAATTGTGATGTTAGTTGCGTGACTGTAGGCAAATCACTTACCTTTTCAGTGCCCTAAGCCAGTCTCTCAGACTCTAAGTTGCATATGAGTTGTTGACCTGAATCAACAGAGTCAATTTTCACACTTGTAGTTCCCCACATAGAGATGACATCATAGACCTGGGCAAAGAATCAGAGATAAGTGTGTGGGGGTGGGGAGAGTAACACCCAAAGCTCAATACTCATCATGGATGCAAAACTCTTTTGGGCAGTCGCAAAAGGGACCTTTATATGGCCGAGTAAAAGGCAGTGGGCAAACTCTAGTTTTAGCTCTACTACTAACTTGTCATGTGACCTTTGCATGAACTGTTTTAAGGTCTTTGGGGCCTCAGTATTGGAATCCTACTTTTCCTCCAAAACCCAACTCAAAGATCATTTCTTCCATGAAGAAACCATGAAGAACCCTGGTCCTGAGCCCACCCCCATCATAAATTGTCTTTCCTTTGTTTAAGATGATTGTACATGTATAGCCTATATATGTGTGCCATCTGGAGGGGAGGGAAGGGGGAAATTCAAAACTCAAAATCTTATAAAAGTGAATGTTGGAAACTAAAGATAAATAAACAAATAAATAAAAGAAGTTGTCTTTCCTTCCTTGGATCTCTTTTATTCTGTAGCCATTGGTACATGTCTCATACCCTCCTCCTAGATTATAAGCACCAAAAGGGCAGGGAACAGGCATTGTATCGAAATGAAAAAATCACAGTGCTTGGAATCTAGAGGACCTGGGTTTGAATGCTGGCTCCACCATCTATCACCTGTGTGACCTTGAGGAAACCATTTAACCTTTCTGGTCCTCAGTTCTGTTAACTGTAAAATATGGGAGTTGGAAACAAGACCTTTGAGGTTGCTTCTTGGTCTAAATTCCATTAGTCTATTCACCTTTGTAACTTAATCTTGTCACATCTAGCTCAGTTCACTCATATAGTAAGAACTTGGTAAAAGTTCAAAACATTCACACCTCCCATGTTTTAGTGAAGCATGTATCATCTATGCAATTTCTGAAGGATGTGGTCAATCAAAAGGTATTGATCAATCATGTACTATGTGCCATTCATAATGCTGCCCACTGGAGATACAAAGACAAACATGAAACAATACTTGCCATCAAAGAACTTGCATTGTCTTTATTTTATTCCTCTTGCTAATGGAAGTTTTTGCAAAGAAGTTTTTAAGTTATCTCATAGGTTCCATAAGCTTTCTACATGTGATGCAAATTAGAAATATCCTTCATTTGTTCTAAATATGCCTTTTTCAGAGGATGAAATCTTGTAAGCAAATTCGTGTTTACTCTGTATGACTTTTAGACCTTTCTCCTCCCCAAGGTAATTTTTAAACCCAGGGCTTCTGGAGCCCAAGTCACATACTCTCACAACTATGCTGGGCTGGCTCTAAAAGGCAGCTAAGAGCAACTCCTTCTTCTGTGCCTAGCATGCTGCCTTGTTCATAACTGGTGCTCAATGAATATTTGTTCAAATGAAATGAATCTACTATTTTAGAGGACAATAATTAGGGCACATGTAGTTTCTCTCCAGTAAACCACTTGTAGACAGCTAGGTGGTACAATAGATTGACAAACTTGGAGAGAGGAAGACTCTTCTTCCTGAGTTCAAATCTGACCTCAGACACTTACCAGCTGTGTGACCCTTGGCAAGTCACTTAACCCTGTTTGCCTCAGTTCCTCATCGTAAAATGAACTGGAGAAAGAAATGCCAAACCACCCAGCATCTTTGCCAAAACTAAAACACCAAAGGGGGTCACGAAGAGTTGGACATGACTTAAATGACTAAACAATAACAAGTACCTATTATATGCCAAGCACAGTGCCCAGCATTGGAGATAGAGACAAAAATAAAAGCAGTATGAGTCATCAAGAGCCTAATAGCCTAATGAAAGGGAAAAAATATATACACAGATAAGTAATCCCAAAATCTTTACAAAGTAATTTCAAGGGACAAGGAGAACATGAGTAACAGGAGGGATCCCAAAAGGCTTTCTACAGGAGGTAGCACTTGAATTGAACCTGGAAAATGGCTAAGCATTGCAAGAGTTTGTGGTGAGGAGTGAGAGCATTCCAGGCATGGAAGGAAGCCTGTTTTTTTTTTTACCTTTTTTTTCAAAATTTAAATTAATTTATTTTCTTGTTTATATCACTAATTTCCATGAGATTTTGAGTTACAAATTTTCTCCCCATCTATCCCCTACCCACCACCCAAAAACAGTGATCTCACTGTATAGCCCATCCCCCAGTCTGCTCTCTCCTATGTCCTCCCCCACTACCCCTCTGATTTTCCAGTAGAGCAGGATGGGTCTCCCTACCCCAGTGCCTGTATATCTTAATTCCCAGTTGCATGTAGTTAATAATAATAATAATATATATACATATATGTTTTTAACATTTGATTATAGAAATTTAAATTCTAGATTCTTTCCCTTCCTCCCTCGTCACCCACCCCTACTGGAAGGACAAGCAATTCAATACAGGCTTTACATGTGTAATTACGCAGAATATCTCCACAGTGAACAAATTGTGAGAGACTGATTATATGTCCCTCCTTCCTATCCCGCTCCACTCTTGTTCTATTCTCTACCCCTGTCCCTGTTCCTTTACAGAAGTGTGTACTTCCAGCAACCCTGACCCCCCCGCCATCCCCTTCATCATCCCACCTCTTATTCCCATCCCCTCTACTCTCCTGTGTGGTAAGATACCCAGTTTAGAGTTTATGTCATTCCTTCCCTAAGCCAAGTAAGGTTGACTCATTCCCTTTTGCCTTCCTGTTCTTCCCCTCCATTGTAACAATTATCCCTAGCCTCTTCTATAGGAGATGATTAACCCCATTGTGTCTCTCCCTGTCTCCCCTCATTCTAATCCTCTCCCACCTAAGAATTCCACCTTTTAAAGTATCATCCCCTCCTGTTCAATTGATCCTGTGCCCTCTATGTACACATACTTACACATACTCAGATATGTGTTCATACACATATATAAACCCTCCTACATAAACATATGTGTATGTATATGTATATATACATTTGTATTCCCTTCACTTATCCTCATACTGAGAAAAGTTTTATAAGTAACAATTATTGTTTTTCCATGTTGGCATGTAAATAGTTCAACTTTGATAAGTTCTTTATGATTTCTTTTCCATGTTTACCTTCTCATGCTTCTTGTGTTTGAGCGTCAAATTTTCTTTTCAGTTCTGGTTTTTTCAGCAAGAATGCTTGAAAGTTCTCCACCTCACTGAATGACCATGTTTTCTCCTGGCACATTAAACTCAATTTTTCTGGGTAGGTGATTCTTGATTTCAATCCTTGCTCCCTTGATCTCTGGAGTATCATATTCTAGGCCCTTCAATCCCTCAGTGTAGAAGCTGCCAGATCCTGGGTTATCCTAATTGTGTTTCCACAATTGCTTCCTCTTGGCAGCCTGTAATATTTTCTCTTTGATCTGGGGACTCTGGAACCTGGCTATAACATTCCTAGGAGTTTTCTTTTGTGGATCTTTTTCAAGAGTTGATTGGTGAATTCTTTCAAGTTCTATTTTGCCCTCTGGTTCTAAAATATCAGGGCAATTTTCCTTGAGAATTTCTTGAAGGATGCTTTCTGAGTTCTTTTTTTGATCATGGCTTTCAGTTAGTCCAATCATTTTTAAATTGTCTCTCCTGGATCTATTTTCCAGGTCAG
>JAQQSV010011680.1:0-12945 GCA_028646515.1 Pseudochirops corinnae | reverse complement strand
TGAATTGCAGCAGCTCAAAAGAAATATGAGATGAACAAATTTAGAGAATCTACCCTAAATGTTCATATGGACTATTTGTGCCTGACTTGGGAAAGAGCATTCTGAGTTTGTATTGGTCTGATCAGTCACAGTTGGAGACACTGTAACTTGATTCCAACATAGTGATGCTATTTTGATCCTCTTTGAGAATGATGGTCAACTTCTAATCATATGAATCCATCTGACCTCCCTTATGTTTTAAGTGATGAAAACAGCTAATACGTAATTTGATTTTTAGATTCAGTTAGAGCATGCTGTGGATAGAGTGATGGACTCAGAAAGATCTGAGTTCATATATAGTCTTAGAAACTTACTAACTGTGTGATTCTGGGCAAGTCACTTAATGTAGGGCTGCCTCGGTTTCTTTGTCCTGATAGGGGGAAAATAATAACACCAACCTCCCAAGGTTATTATGAGATATTGAAAACTTTAAAGTACTATGTGATTAACGATTATTACCATTATGCAGATTATGTAGCCTGAAGTCAAGAAGAGTCATTTAATTTCTCTGGGATTGAGTTTCCTGGTGAGAAAAATTATTCTGAGGTCGCTTTCAGGCCTAAATTTATGATCCATTACTATTTGTCCTGTCATTGATGCCCATTATTTTTTTCTATACATGGTATTGAAATTCTGTAATAGGAAATATTTGTGATGTCACACATTATAAAATAACTAACAGTATTACCAGGAGGAGGATCTAGAAGGGTACCTGGAACATTTCATAAAGCCCTCCAATTTTTGTCTGTTAACGTAAAAATAATACAAGTCTTATTCACATAGTATGTTAATAATTACTAAGTACTCTTCTAACAATCATTGTACAAGGTGGATAGTGCAAATTTTATTATTTTCGTGTTCCAGGTGAGCCAAATGAAGGCCAGAGAGGTTAAATAATTTGTCTAGGAGGGCACTGCTTGGGCCAAAGGCAGCTTTCAAACTGAGGTCTTTGAACTATAAGACAAATACTTTTTCCATGATTTTACTGTTATTCAGTCATTTTTTTTTCAGTCATGTCTGACTCTTCATTTTGAATTTTCTTGGCAGAGATGCTGCAGTGGTTTTCCACCTCTCCATCTTACTTTACAGATAAGGAAACTGAGGCAAGCAGCGTTAAGTGATGTGCCAAAGGTTACTTAGCTAGTAAGTATCTGAAGTCAGATTTGAACTCAGGGAGATAAGTCTTCCTGATTCTAGTTTCACCACTTTATCCATGGCACCACCTAGTGCCTTTTCCATGGCTTTACCTGGCCACATTAATTTATATTTGTTTTCATATTAATAAGTCCTATGTAAGCTGTTAGACTAAGTGGGGGTAATGACCAATATAGAAATTTAATATTGAATAACTCCAAGGTGTTATTTCACAAATGGTATAACTAATAAATAAGACTTTTTCTAGGTAATACAAACAGAATCAATGAGAATGTCTGTGACTTAATGATGAAAGGAAAACATTTAAGATTCCATTCACACTTTTCATCCTGTGTTGCCCATTCCCTTGGATGGAGACTTAATCCACAGATTTTAAGCTTTCAGCACCATAAATCTAGAACTAGAAGGGGCCTTGGACATCATCTACTTTCATAAGTAAATGCTATTAATTACTTTTGCTCCATTTTAATTAAACTACAATTAATTTCTTCAGGAGTAATTAAAAAAAAGAAAAACCATGTACAATAAGCTAAATCTAAAGAAAAATGAAAAGTAACACAGGAAATTCATTGTCTGAGTAAATGGAAAATCATATAGAGCTTTAGAGTTTACAAAACTCTTGTTCTTCCAAACAACTATAACAGGTACGTGCTATTATTCTCATCAAGTTTAAGATGTGGAAAATGAATCTTGGAGAGATTCAGTGACTTGGCCAAGGCCAGACAATTATAATTAGGCTCTGTGGCAGGATATGAAGCCAGTCTTTCTGACTTCAAGTCCAGAGCTCTATCCACTATACCATGCTCAATCTCCTATGAGGCAAATATGAAAATGATTAGATGAATAAATCACACAGAAGGCTAAAGATTGATAGGTAGGCAACTCTAGACTAATGCATAACTCATCTTATTCAAGTTTAAGCTCAACAAAAGACTCTGGAAGAACAAAATATTTTAAAAGATAACAATGTTAATTTGAATATCACAGCAACAGACAGTGCATATGAGAAAAGAGCATCTATTTTTCTTAGGCTTTGCAGCCCCGATTGCTTCTGTGCAGAGACTTCCAAAACCTCTGTATAACCCTACCCTCTCAACTCAAATTAACTCAGTTCAGTTCAACTGAACTCAACACAATTCAAATATTTATTAAGCATCTACTATATGCAGAGTACTGTGCTATGCTCTTTGGGGAGGATAAAAAATTTTCATAAGACTCAGTTCCTATGGAGAAAAATAATAATTTTTAAAAAATGAATGCCACGCAATATTGTTAGAAGATTGTCAAGTGATATGTTATAATAACATTTTACAGTATGTAAAGTCTAAAGCAGGGCGGGGGGGGGGACGAGGGGGAGATTGTTTGTTACCCACCAGAGCAGGGAATTAGAGAAGACTTCATTGGGGAAAAATGTGGCATTTAAATTTGATTTCAAAATGGGTAGAAATAAAACAGGCAAAGAGAGAAAATGTGGACATCCCCATTCTGGGAAATAAAACAAAGGCAAACAGGTAGGAAACTGCAGGGTATGATTAGAGGACATAATAGTATAGTTTAATTGAAGATTAGAGTGTTTGTAGCAAAGTAACATGAGATTAAGTTAAAAAGGCAAAATGGTGTGAGATTGTAGAACGTCTTGACAGGAATCATACTTAATTCAGGGGTAATAGGGATTACTGATCTATGGTTCCATATCTCTACTTGAATATCTCACTGGTAACTGACATAACACTTGTCTAAATTTATACCTACCTTATTTGATAAGCCAACTATTTTTCCCAGCATACTTCTTTCTGTTGATAGTATACCCAATTTCTCATCTACCCTGGCTCTAAACATTTGATTTGTAGAATATTGCCTTCCATAATTCAATTACCATCTCTAGATTGAGACTAGGATTAGGATAATTTCATGACTAAAATTTCCATATCTATAACTAGGACTTACATAACTTTAACTAGGACCCTTCCTAACTAGGACTTTCATATTTATATATCCCAGAACTGATTTTTCTCCTTAGCTCCAGTAACATATCACCAGTTACCTACTGGACATTTTAAACTAGATACCCTGAAGGCATTTCAAATTCAACATGACCAATACTGAAACCATTATCTTTTTTTCAAAAGTCATATCTCTCTTTCAAACTTCCTTGTTTCTGTTGAGAAATGGAAAAAGAAACATCCTCCCCATCACCTAGATTTTTACCCTCAGAATAATGTTTGACTCTTCTTTTTTTTGAACTTTAAATATCCAATCTCTCTTCAAGTTCCATTGACTCTACAGCATATCTTGTGACTTCGCATCTTTCCTCTCACATGGCCACTGCCCTATTTCAGGGAGAGGCTCTTTGCCTCTCACTTAGATTATTGCAGTCTCATGGTCCTGAAGCTCTCCTCTCTTTAATCCATTCCTCACACTGCTGCCAAAATGATTTTTTTAAGAACAAGTCTGACCCCATAACTTCCCTTCTTAATAAGCTCTACCTTCTTTTTAGTCTCGAAGTGCTCTTCTACTTTTTCCTCCAGACAAATCACTCTACTAGCATCTCCAAAACATGTCTTGGGCTTCCCTTTCAGTCTTCACTTTTACTCATTCCTCTACCTGTAATACCATTCTCTCCCTCCCTCTGCCTGTCAAAATCTTGCCCATTCTGAAAAAATCAACTCAAACTCTACTTTCTTCCTACAGTCTTCTCTAGTTGCTCTAGGTGGATATGATGTCTCTTTTCTATACCACTCTCTACTACTCACATGACACATAATATGGCTACCTTTTATCATATATTTGCATAGATAACTTTTTCTCTTTTGTTCCTCTTATAATCTAGTTTTAATCTCCTAGAAGACAGGAACTATATAACATGCAACAATATGCCCCTTCCCCCATTATGCTGAAGAGAAGCTTACATGTAGGAAAATTTGATAAATATTTGAGAAAAAAAGAAAATAGATTTAGAGCTGTATGGGACTTTAGACATCATCTTGTCCCTTTCCCCCTGATTTTACAGATAAAAAACATGAGACACAGAGTTTAGATGATTTGCTCAGAGACATACAGATGTAAAGGAACAGAAAAAAATTTGAATCAGATCATCTAACTACAAATTCAACTCTTTTCCTCCTACACAAGAAAGGGAAAGGCAGACAAAAAGCCAGTGACAAAGGAGAAAAGTCAAGCACGGAAATGGTGGCATCTTTCTGGTAAGGTTCTGAACCCAGATGACTTTTCTAGCAGCATACTGGAATAATTATCTCAACATATATTGTCAGCGTGTGTTAGATAACTGATGTCCATTTCACTTATAATGCACCCCCCTGGTTTCTTTGGGGAGTAATTTGTTTCAAGATAAAGGAGGAATTTATAAGCTCATATTTTCTCAGTCACCAGCATATTCATGGTTTCTCGAGCCAAAAAACAAAGCAACAACAAGAACAACAACAAAAAACAAACAAACAAACTGGGTTCATAGCATTGAACTGTCTTCATATTTGCTTTATTTTTCATTTTGTTTTTTTTTCTAATTACATAAGTTAATATCTCTGTGAGAAAGTGTGTTTATTTTTCTCATAGGGAAATTTGAGCCACATTAATGACCTTTGCAAATTACTTCAAAATCCAACATGCTGAGGAAATGGAACAAAATGAAATTTTATTTTACTTATTTTGGTGTCTTTCCAAATTAAACACGGCTTGTTTTTTGTTTAATCTATCAGTCTTTATGGTCGTGAATAATCATTTTAAAAATTGTACAATCATTCAAATAGTTTTATTTCCTATTATCTGGTTTTGGTTTTTGATTTTGCTCATGCTATTATTCTTTCTTTATGATTGGAGTCTTTCATGAAAATAGATATGTTAATTTTTTGTTCCACACCTTATTTTATCTCTCTTTGGAATATTGACCTTTGTTTGATATGCTTTTAGAGGAAAAAAAAAACAAGCATACATGGCCTTTGTAAAGAAAGTTCACATTGATTTAATAAAGAATTTTCTTACAGATATCACAGATAGTATCCATCTGATATTTATTTGTTTTATGAGAATATAAATGATGGTTACTTCCCTCAGAACCCTAGAGGGAATTGGTTTTTATTATGACCTTATTTTTATTCAAGGAAATAGTTTTTCAAAGTTCAAATGAATGTCATGGAGGTATTTACCTTATCCATGAAAAGAATATTAAAAATGGGCAAATATTTATGAAACTTTCCTTTAGCCAGTGAACACAAAAAAAAAGGAAAAAGAATGTTTCTAGGGCTATAAACATTTAATAGCTCATTTCTAGCATGTACACAAGTGTCTCATGCACAAGTATAATGTGGTGTGTATGCATGTGTGTGTGTGTGTGCAAAATGGTGATTTCTGTAGACATATATCTTTCTCTCCAGAAATCACCATCAAGTAAATCTTTTAGCCTAAGCTTAGCAGCTTCTGGTTTGTTGTCTTTTTACTATGATGCAAAATGGTCAATGACAGATTATTAATTGCTGTTATTTAATGACCTTTACGATGCTCTACTTTGACTGTCAACCCCCTGTTGCACTGTGGCTTCCTTCTCTGTTCCAGCTAAATAATAAGTATCCACCTTTAAAGAGGAATCTGTGAAATTTCTGTTACAGAAATTGTACTTTTGAAGATGTCTTTATTCTACACAATTCTGTCTTTGCATTATTTCTTTCCAATATATAATAAATCTCAACTGTTTACTCTTCTAACCCTTATTCAAAACTATTGCCTATCCTGTTACAAACTCGTTTCTCAGTCTACCTCTTACATTCCCTCATATACAGATCATATATACTTCACTATATCAATATATTTGTGATTTCTTAAGCATGAATGTGCCTTCTAATATCACACAATAGCAGTTCCTTTACAACTTAGGAAATATTCTTCATGAGTTTGTTGTGGCCAGTGTAATACTGATGACCTTTGGGTGGTAAGCTTTTTCTAACTCAACTGTGTTTGCTGAGAGATAGCAGACACACAGCTCATTAATTGGCTTTTCCAACTCAGAATCTGTCAGGGATAATGCCTTTCTGGCATTGTTATTGAAAAATAATGGTCATTTCCACAATGAAATTAAATTCCTCTGTTGAAGTTTGCTGGAGTCACATAGTATGAAACCAACAAATATTCTCCAAACAGATATGATAATGATAATGTGGGGTTACCAATCTTGTTAAAATCTCACCTAAATTTAAAAATCAAGTGATATTTAATTTCTCAAAAGAATCTTCAGTGCATTTAAATTCAACAAACATTCATTAAAACCTACTATGTGCCAGATGCTATAAAAGGAGTTGTAATATGACAAAATGAAGCAATCTAAAATTTATGAACAAAATCCTATCAAGAAATCATTATGAACAAGTGGGATTTATACTAGAGTTGCAAAGATAATTCAACATTAGGAACATAATGGAATCAATCATATAAAAACTCTAATTAAAAAAAAAAGTTATCTAGGGCTGGCCAGGTGGCATAGTGAATAGAGCACTGGTCCTGGAGTCAGGAGGACCTCAGTTCAAATCTGGCCTCAGAAACTTAACACTTACTAGCCATGTGACCTTAGGCAAGTCACTGAACCCCAATTGCCCTGCCCTTCCCCCTCCAAAAAGCAAAAACAAAGGTTATATCAAATGTAGAAAAAGCCTTTGACAAAAATAGTACTCATTTATGGTAGAAAAAACAAATACAAAGCGTAGGCATAGAGAAACCTTTTTTTAATATCTTAGAAAGTTTCTATTCAAAATTAAAAACAAACATTGTATGTAATAGGAACACACTAGAATGTTTTCTAATAAATGTGGGAGTAAGGAATGATACCTACTCTACTCACTATTATTTGTTATAATTCTGGAAATGCTAACAACAATAAAATACAAAAAAGAAATTAAAGGCATAAAGATAAAGAGGAGAAAATACCATACCTATTTACTAATGGTGTGATATACTTGGAAAACACTAGAGAATTAACAAAGGTACTAAATGAGACAATTAAGATATTCAGCAAAGTTGCAATATACAAAATAAGCTCTTAAAATGAATGGATCTGTGGCAGCTAAGTGGCTCAGTGAATAGAGCACCAGTCCTGGAGTCAAGAGGACCTGATTTCAAATGCAACCTCAGACACTTGACACACTTACTAGTTGTGTGACCACGGGCAAGTCACTTAACCCCAATTGCCTTGCCTGCCCCGTCCACAAAAAAAAAAAAAAAAAAAGGATGGCTCTTAGAATAATTTGTTTATCATAATGACAAAACCCAAGAAAGGAGTAGAAAAAGAATGTTGTTGTTCAATCATTTAGTCCTGTCCAACTCTTTGTGACCCTGTGAACCATAACACACCAGACTCACTATCTTCCGAAATCTGTCCAAGCAACTGTCCATAGAGTTTTCTTGGCAAAGACACTGGAGTGATTTCTTCCTCTAGTGGATACTCTTTCGTCAGAACTTTTCACCATAACATTTTAAATAACTTATCCAGACTAGCTTGTAGTTTCATAGAATTATGCCAGCCCCCTGCCACAACAAGGCATTGATGCAGAAAAGGAATAAAAAAGGTAACCTCTTTCCAAACAGCTACAAAATAGACAAAATAGCTGATCATCTGAGTAAGGCACACAAAAGGTTTGCATAGATTCATTTCTAAAGTACACCTTAAAGAAATAAAGAACAACTTAAATAGGTGGAGGGATATTTAATGTCAATGATAAGGTCATGAAAATATGATATGAATAATTAAGAAAACACTACTAACAAAGAAAATTTATACTTTTATTCCTATACCAGACAAATTAAAAAGGGACCATTTATAGGACTTGATAAAATAAAAAAATTCATTTTAAAAAAACAAAAGATCTAAAACAGCGGTTCTCAACCTGTGGGTTATGTTCAATTTGTAACAATGAAAATACATCCTGCATATCAGATATTTACATTATGATTCATAAGAGTAGCAAAATTACAGTTATGAAGTAGTAACAAAAATAATTTTATAGTTGGGGGTCACCACAACATGAGGAACTATATTAAAGGGTTGTGGCATTAGGAAGGTTGAGAATCACTGATGTAGAACATCAAGAAAGTAGGAATAAAGGAGGAATAGGGCTTTCAGAAATTCTTACCCCACTATTATCGAAAATCAGTAGGGAAATGAATAAATTCTGTCTAGTTTAATTGCATGAATTGCAGAATATGTAAGATTTCTATAGTATTTGAGGTAAGAAAAGTAATTCCACCTTCAGTTATTCTGGAATATGTGCATTACTGATATCACTACTTTCTTGCCAGGTGAGACTGAGGAGTGCTGAGTATAGAGGTAACCAGTGGGAAGGAGACTTCGCCCTGGGATTGATGCTGAGAAAGTGGGAGTTTCCATTTTGACGTATGTGTCTATTTGCTTACATTTTATTACCCTTCTATCTAATTCAATTAAGTTTCTTACTAAGTTAATGATTTTAGCATATAGGCTTGATCAACATAGCACAATGAAGAGGAAGGAAAAATTTGGGAAAGAGAGAATACAGATTGAATAAATTATATATCTACATTAGAGAAATAAGATAAGAGGAAAGTATCAATATGGGGCAGAACTCTCTTCTGATGGCCATATGCTTAGGTTCATGGTTGCCAGATGGGGCTGACACTGATTCTCTTGCACTCCTCCCCAACCTGTTTCACAGGAATCCCAACAAAAATGGTGTTAGTCTATGTATTTATTATGATTTAGTATACAATAGCAGAAACTAGCAAGGACATAAAATATAATAAAAATATTTTATACATATATATGTATGCATATTTTGATATCAACATGTGGGTATATCAGTATGTTGATATGGAAAAAGGATTGAGTACTTGGGAGCTTAATCTCATGGGCCCTCTTCCCTCTCAATTTTATGCCATTTTGCTCACTGATATAATCAACTCCCATGGATTCAATTGTAAGTTCATGTAGATATCATATACATACATGCATACATATGCATACATAAGATACATATACACACGTATACATAGATACATACATACACATATAAATACATGCACTTTTTTTTAAAACTATGAGAGATGTGGTATAATAGACAGAGAACTGGAATTTCAGTCAGAAGATCTGGGCTCAAATACAGTCTCAGATGCTAGCTATGAATCAAACATGTTACTTAACATCTTTATTTCTCCATTTTCAAGATGAGTAGAATAGTGCTTGTATATCTATCTCACAGGATCTTTGTGAGGTTTAATTTTTACAAAATTTAATGTGCTATATAAATGTGAATTATCAAGATGTTTTAAAATTTGTGCTTTTATTGCTTGTTAATAACATTAAAATTTGTATGATTTTATGGAGAAAAAAGATTAAATTCTCAGTTGTTTCTCACTTCATGTTGTTGAAGTACAACTTTGTTCCTTGAGAGAAATTAGCATGGATAACAAATACATTCTCATATTTTCCATTAAGTACTATCATGCTGCTAAGGTGATTTTTAGTTACTCATATTTTGCACATCTTTCTGGTTTACCATTTTGGTCAGATCACATGATTATACATTTAAAGCTAGAAGACACCTCAGAGATAATATAGTCCATATACCTCATCTTATTTATAGGAGACCATTAATTTCAGTAAGATTTCCAGAATAAAGGTTGTCAGTTTGCCTTACTCAACCCAGATTTTCTAACTGAAGACCTAAGGTAATTTACATGTGTGTATCATTAGCTTCAGATGTATACAGGGACTCAAAGGAATTTATTGTTTCAATCCAAATAGCAGGTGTCTCAGGGAGAAGTGGCCCTGATGGATTTGACCTAAGGGACTCTTATAGTGCTAACTAGGTGAGGTTATCCTTATGACTCACAAGTATCAAAATGGTTCTAGGACTTTGAGCTCTCAACTTGAAATAAGAACTGTCAAAATTTCTAATTGGCAAATTGACCATATAACCAACAGGTAGAAATAGTAGCTTAGTAGAGAAGCAATATATGATAACAGAGTGGAGTAAGCAGCTTAGCAGATGACATCAGTGACCTAAGGAGATAACATCAGAAGCTCTGTAGTAAATCAGCAAGTATTGGCCTCAGAATCAGAGAAGTGTTGCATTAGGGATACAGGTCAATAATGGTTAGGACCATGCATTACAAATTTAACCATTTTCTCT
This sequence comes from Pseudochirops corinnae, assembly GCA_028646515.1. Taxonomy (NCBI): domain Eukaryota; kingdom Metazoa; phylum Chordata; class Mammalia; order Diprotodontia; family Pseudocheiridae; genus Pseudochirops; species Pseudochirops corinnae. The sequence goes on along the minus strand of JAQQSV010011680.1, from coordinate 2,584 downwards.
CTTTCAGTGATAGAATGGCACACTGGAAGAATGTGTTGCTGTCTGTATGAGAGAATTTTCGTTGTTCTTTACATATCCATTCTATTTAATTGAGAGACTTTCTCTTGATGTGTCCTCTGGTTTACTATATTGAAAAAGCAGTGAGAGGAGGGTTGTGAGTCTTGGGATTTTATAGATACTGACCTTAAACATGAATTGAATTTTGGTTTAACTTTCAGAATCTAACAGTTGAAGGGAGTCTGGGCTACATATTGATGAGGAAACTTGGGATTAAAAAGCTGAATGATTAGCATGTATCAGATCCAGCATTCAAATCAATAACTTTTCATTCTAAATTCAGTACTTTTTCACTATACAATCATTATTTTTATATCTTCATTGATGATTTGAATCTCTACAACATCAAATTAGATAACAGAATTTAACATATAAATCCAGGGATTTATTATTTTTATTAGGGACTATGAGTAGCTTGTAAAAACTATTTTCTCTTCTAAAATTATACTAAAATGTTCTCTCTTAATGAAATAGATCTTAGAAGTTTCCAGAAAAAATTCCCAAAAATAGATTCTAGAATACCATTCAGAAAATTGTTTGTAATATTGATGAAATCCTAATAAAGCTGCCCCATCCCCAATATTCCAACTTCCTTATATTCCCCACTGAATAGCAGGGCCACTGCCCATACATAGTCATTCGCTCCCCCCTCCCCATTGAACATCCTAACTTTTTCATATATGCCCCATTGCTCACTAGAACAACAGGTGTGTCCTTGAACTCATATTTCTCCCAGAAACAGCAGGGATGTCCATGTGATGGGGTCCCAGCCACTGCCTCTAGATAGCCACTGCCCCCAGACCCATTTCTCATATTTTCCACAGAAACAGTAGGTATGTCCATGCAACTCAACTACTACCACATTCATCTAGTTTTGGACAGGACCACAATACTCAGCCAATCAGAAAGCAGCCCCACCAGGATGTCCATGCAAAACGTGCATCCCAAAACAATAGAAGGGACTTTCCCTAAGTCAGCACCTTCCCAGTAATAGTAAATAATTGCCCTAAAGTGAACTTATGATGTAGAGAATCTTATTATAATATCATTATCATACATAGCCTGTCGGGTTTTTCTGTATGCATTGTGGATAATTGCATGTGCAGTTCCCTTGTGGCTGGGACCCCTCCTCTTTACCTAACCTCTTTAAAATAATCTCCTGCCTTTTTAATATTCATAATTTCTGTTATGTAATTGCATCTTTACACTATGAAAATTCATCTTGCTTTCTCTAAAGTCTTTGGTTCCTCTTGGAACTTATCCCACACTTCATGAGAGTTGTCAATCTCAACTAATGTTTACACTTGGAATAGAGGTATCTGACTCTGAATTCTTTGAGATGGTTCATGAAACCACAACAGTTTTTGGTGAACCTGGGTGGGCAGATTCTAAACCCCAACAAAATCATTCTCTTTCCAACTCAGATATTCTCTTTTCACTTTTGAATATGGTTTCTGATCAAAGAATTTTATTTTAGATTCGTTTTTTTCTCTAATCTGTCAATAAGCACTTATTAAGCAGATAATATATTATATACACTCTGCTAAGTACTAGAGTTACAAAAAGAAGCAAAAGACAGTCCCTGCTTCAAGGAGATCATGGTTGCATGGTGGAGACAGCAAGCAAACAAATATGTATGCACAAGCAAAACACAAGATCACCAGGAAATAATTAACAAGGGGAAGACAATGGAATTATGAGTGGATAGAAAATGTGTCCTTTAGAATATGGAATTTAATTAGAATTTAAAGGAAGCCAGGGAAGCCAGTAGGAGATCATGAGGAAGGATAGCATACCAGGCATGGGAGAATGCCTGGAGAAAATGCTGAGATTTGAGTGACAGAATATCTTGTGTGTAAAATACTAAGAAGACCATTGTTACTGCAACAAAGAATTCATAGTTGTCAGTAAAGTCTAAGAAGACTAGAAAGTTAGGAGGGAGCTAGGTAATGAAGGGTTTTATATGTCAAAAAAGAGCATTTTGTGTTTGCTCCTGGAAGCAATGAGGAGACACTGGAATATGCTGAATAGGGGATGTCATGGTCAGATATGTGCTTTATGAGACTCACTTTGGTGACTGAAGAGAGGACAAGTAAGAGTAGGGAGAGACTTGAGGCAAGTAGCTCCACCAGCAGACTGCTAAAATTCTCCAGTCATAAGGTGATGAGGGTCTGAATTAGACTAGTGACAGTGTCAGAGGAGAGAAGTGAAAATATAGGAGAAGGGCCATAGTGGTGAAATTGGCAGACCTTGGCAACAACTTGGAGATGGTGGATAAGAGATAGTAAGGAGTCAAGAACAGCTGTGGCTTGTGAGCCTGAGCGACTGGAAGGGTGGTGTTACTCTTCTACAGTAATAAGGAAAGTTGGCTTTTATCATTGCTTATCCTTCTTTCTGTAAGAGTACCATGACATCAGGAAGGTGATGTTATGAATTGCAAGTGAATTGGATTTAAGTGAGGCAGGACTGTGCAAACTCACCAGCCTTACTCTCTCCTCTAAGCCATCTGGATTCAGGTGCAAGATAT
>JAQQSV010011679.1:0-12945 GCA_028646515.1 Pseudochirops corinnae | reverse complement strand
GTTTTCAAAATCCTTCTTCAGCTGAATTCTAGCTTTAAGGCAATCTTCATATTTATTGGAATCCCCTGGTGGGGGAGCTCTGGCTGTGCTGTCCTGCAGCTCTCTGCCTTGGTCCTTCTTTTCTTCAAAGAAGGAATCTAGGGTTTGGTTGCTGTTCTTACTCTGCTTCTTATGCTTATTCTTACTCATGGTTGGTCAGTCCATGATTTTTTTCTTTTAATCTCTGTGGGGCTCTGTTTCCAGAAGGGAAAGCTCTGTTCCAAATTGCTGGGGTCCTCCTGGCTGCCGTAGCTCTCAGGAAGGTGCTGGGTCCCTTTCCCACTTCCAGCTCACTGGATAAAGAAGACCCACAGGACCACAGCCCAAGACCTCGATCTGGATCCAGGCTGCTCAACGTGAGAGTACTTGGCCTCTGAACAATCGCTTGGTCCCCCTGCAGTCTGCAGGCCGAGGCTGCGGAAGCTGCAATGCAGAGGTGGGTGCAAAACCTTTGCCTTTTTGCTTCCCAGCCCTGGAGGCGTTTCGGCCGGACCATTTTTTCACCGATGACCTTGCAAGTCCCACTGATCTAGTTCTGAACACTGCTGCAGCTTCTGACAGTCCCCTCACCCAAAGTTCCAGCTGCTCCTCTCATCCAGCTGCCCCTAGGGCTCAGCCAGGGCTTCAGGCCAGGCTGGTTTCAGTTCACTGTGATGATATGGTTCCTCGTAGCCGAGCTGACTTTAGTGGAAGGTATATTTGTGTGCATTTTAGAGTTCTAGGATTAGTTTAGAGTCATATTTTATGGGTATTTTGGGGTGGCTATGTGAGAGCTGCAATATGTTGCTGCTCCTATGCTGCCATCTTGGCTCTGCCCCCTAATTAATTTATTTTGAAAAAAGTACTATGTCCCTGGCACATAGTAGGTATTTGATACTTGCATATCCACTCCAAGTCTTATTGGACTTCCCCAACAGGCTATCCTATGGAAATCTTAAATTTAATTAATCTAAAACATAATATTTATTCACCCACACTCCCCCCCCCACAGACATACACACACACACGCACAATATCCTGCTTCTCTATTTTTGCTGAGGACATCATTTTCCTGTCAGTAACTGAGATAAACAGTGTTGGAGACATTCCTGATTTTTCTTGACTTTGTCCCTTCCTAACCCTTTAAATCTCACCAGTTACCAAATTATATCAGTTCAATATCCAAATTATCTCTCACATTTCATCTCATTTCTTGTCTTCACTCAGATAGCCACTGCTCTAGCTCAGTACTTCATTATATTTCTTCTGGATTAGCCTCCCATTTGGTTTAAATGGCTTATGTCCCTTGTTCAAGATTCCATGCAGAGACAGAAATATTGTTATTCTTTTTTTTTTTTTGAAGGGGAGAGGGCAGGTCAATTGGGGTTAAGTGATTTGCCCAAGGTCACAGTGCTAGTAAGTGATAAGTGTCTGAGGCTGGATTTGAACTCAGGTCCTCCTGATTCCAGGGCCAGTGCTCTATTCACTGCACCACCTAGCTTCCCACTCTTATTTTTAAAATCCATGTCTGACCAGGTCATTCCCCAGCACAAGAAATGCCAGTCTCTCCCTCTTATCTTTAAAGTTAAATGCAAATTGGTTAGTTTTAAAAACCCTTCACAATTGGGCTGCAGCTCATATTTCCAGGACAACTACTCACTACTTTCTTTCAGAAACTCTGTGTTCCAGTCCAATTAGACTGCTTGCTGTTCTCAATATATGACATTCTATCTCTTATCTTTGTGTCTTCCCATAGACTGAGCACTGTGCCCAGAAAATATTTGATTTTCACCTCTTCCTTTTATAATCTCTAACCTCTTTCAAGAAATCAGATCTACTTTGAGTTTGTATAGGAGGCTGATCCTGAGCCCTCTAGTTAGTGCCCTTATTTAGGGAATTACATTCCCTTTATTAGTCCCTTGAAGGTAGGAACTTTTTCATTTATTTTTAGCATATCACTGAGTAGTCAAGTTAAGCATGCATTTATTATATTGAATCAGACATCCATTCGAGTGTATATGTGTGTGAGTGTATATGAGGGTTGATCAGGAGAACTTTGGCTTTAGTGGACCAAGATGTGTCCCACCTTTGAACCTAGACATGTACCTTGATGAGATTAAAGGAGGAAACTCCGAAAGAGTCCCCAGTGACTTGAGCTATGCTGAAGATTGTTAGCACCTGAGAGTCAAGAGGATAGATTTGTCTCAAGGAGTTCTTTCTAGTCATCCAATGTAGGATCAATGGTAATATCAATCATATCACTGTTCCCAGAGTAAGATATGGAAAGCAGATTGAAACAAAATCTTCTTGCACATAGTAGGAGAGTTAGCAAGATATCTGGTATGGAAAATTTAACAGGAAGTGAAGCAGGGCTAATATTAACTAAATATAATGGGTTAGGTGCCTTTTCACTCCTTTGCCAATCACGGCAACTCAGACCCAGGATGGAATTAGAAAGCTGAGTTAAATAACGATTCTGAGGAGTAGAAGCAAGGTTCATGGAGGTCTTGTCCAAAGAGCAGTGTTATAGGTGAGGACAAAGGGATGGACAGTGGTGAAGCCAGTGGCAATATAAAGTGAATTAGATGGCTAGATGTTCATACCAGTGTCTTTCCGATGGTTACCTTCAGCATATATCAGTGTCATAGCTTCAGGAGTTCTATAGCAATCAAGCTCTAACACAAAGAGCAATGGTGAGAGGTAGTTGAGGAGGGAGGACATTTTAAAACTGGAAGAGACCTTGGATATTATTGAGATCAACTACCTTCTTTATGTCATTGACCATAATATAAGATACTAAAAACCAAGGCAGTCCAAAAAGCTTCAGTTGTAGCTGAATTCTTCTTCCATCTAACAGAGTATTAAATAGATCTAGTGTTTATAAGGCTCATCCAGAGTCACAGAACATCAGTGCTCAAAGTTCCTCTAGACATCATACAGTCTAACACCTCAGTAAATTTGAGTCTCAGTTTTAGTGACAGAGGTGACTTGGCCATATCATGTTAATATGAAAAAGCAATGCCAGGTTATAAATGGAAGTTTTCTGACTTTTAGTGTAGCATGCTAGGAATGGAGTTCACCATTGGTATTCTAGGCCTGGTAGCTTTTTTTTGAGTGGTGAATTTTTACCACAGATTTTTCCATGACTCTTTGAATTCATAGAACTGTTGGGCTTCTTACTCACAAAACTACTAATAGCAGAATTTTGTTGTTGTTATACCAAAGAATGGGAAAAATTGGAGCATTCATCTACTGAGAAATGACTGAACAGATTATGATACATTAATATAATGGAATGTTATTCAGCCATGATAAATAAAAGGAAAATTTCATCAAAGCCTAAGAAGACATGTGGACTGATTCGGAGGAATGTGATTACCATATTTTATGCAAAAACAATAACATATAGAAAAATAACTGAAAGATTTCAGAATTCTGATAAGTGCAATGACTTATCATGGCTTCATAAAACTAATGATAAAGCATGCTTTCCAGCTTTTAGCACAGAAGCAATTGATTAGAGGTAGAGAATGAGGCATAAGTTTTGAAACAAAAACAATTTGTGGTGTGAGATTTAAATTTGATTGATCATTGATATTAATTGATCATCAGTGCATGGTGAGGTGATTAAGTCTTAATAAGTTTCCACCCTATTTCTTTGGGCTTCATCAATCTACTATGTATTGGTTGGACCACTCATTGTGTGAGTTTGAGCTCCCTTAAACATGTAACTTCAATTGTGTGCTCTACCCTTGTAGCTTGCCACTCACATCCTGCAAGTTGCCTGACAACATTAGCTACTGAGAAAACAACTGGATGCCTTCTTGTGGTTTCCCTTTTATCAGTACTTTCCAACTACAAATGTTCTAAATCCACCCCTATGTATTAGATTGTCAACCACAGGCCTTATATTTAAAGTTTATATTTAATGAAATATTTTTTGTTTTAATTTAAGAAAATAACAATAAAGATAAATTGCTTACCTGTGTGAGAAAAGCAAGAGACGTTTGTGTATGAGGTTCCTTAGACCTTTTCTACTTTGCTAAATTTACAATATATTAACAGCTCTGCTGACAGCATGTTGTGAAACTCTGAGGTGCTGCATTTTAAGGAAAGAGGAGTTCTCCGAGCCAATGCAGAAAAATTTCGAAGTTAAAATTTAAATAATAAATGTGTTTCATATGAAACCATTTAGAAAATCATTCAATGATAACTGTTAATAATTAGTAGGTAGTGAAGTTAAATTTTTGAATCAATGATTAACCATATGAACTGTGAGCTAGTATTCAATGAATTTGTGTAAAACTCCAGAATGTGCATGTCCAATTTATCAAACATTTTACCATCTTATCTCTCCACTATTTCCTGTGGTAGTCACCCATCACCTTATATCTGATGTGAACATGTACACATTGATTTCATAGGTATGCCCAAGACTGGTCACTCTGAAGCTTACCTTCAACTTGCTTCAGAGGTTTAAGCTTTTCCTAGAATTGAAAACTCCTATTAGCAACCTGTACTCTGAAGCGCCCCTAAAATGGCCAGATGTACTTCCCTTTCTTTTATCCTGTCTACAAGGTAGAGCAATGGGTGCATTGCATTTCTAAATATTAAAACCTATCTTCTATTTCTTCAGAGTGAATTTTGTCTCCAAGAAATAAACTGAATATATCAAAATTCTGTCTGTTAATGAATACACTATTAATTCGAACCAACGCTGTTAATGATTATTGTCACTAGAATAAAATAATTATATCCTGCCTTCACACAATTTTAATGAAGTTTTACCATGTAAGATAAAACTTGAGGGAGTTTAAATTTTTGAATAACATTTTATTTTCCCCCTAATTACATGTAAAAAACAATTTTAACTCATTGGCTTTTTAAAAAAGATTTTAATTCCAAATTCTCTCTTTTCTTCCCTTTCCTCCTTCTTCCCTAAGATGTAAGCAATATGAAATAGCTTATACATGTGCCATCATGTACATTTCCAGATCAGTCATTTTGTGCAAGAAAACTGGAAGAAAGAGAGAGACAGAGAAAGAAAGAGAGAGACAGATAGAGAGAGAGAGAGAGAGAGAGAGAGAGAAAGAGAGAGAGACAGAGACAGAGAGACAAAGACAGAGAGACAGAAACAAAGACAGAGACTGAGAGAGGCAGAGACAGAGAGAGACAGTGAGAGATTGAGAGAGGTAGAGGGAAAGAGACAGAGACAGAGAGAGACAGAGAGACAGACAGAGAATAAGAGATGAAGGGAGGGAGAAAGGGAGAGAAGAAGGAAGTGAAAAGAGTATGCCTGTATTCAGACAACATCAGTTGTTTTTTTGGAGGTGGATAGCATTTTTCTTCACAAATCTTTTGGGATTGTCTTGGATCATTGTTTTGCTGAGAATGGTCAAGTCATCCCTAGTTCTTCATTGCACAATACTGCTATTGCTGTGTACAATTGTCTTGTTCTGATCACTTCACTGTATCAGTTCATGGCTTCCCAGGTTTTTCTGAAATCATAGTACTTGTCATTTCTTTTTTTTTTTAATAATGCTTTTTACTTGGTGTAATGGCAAAGATGATTAATATCAAATATTTACATAAAATGAATAGACTAAGGAGTATTTCTGAATTTGCAACTTTAAAACAATTTGAGATATACGTATTTTGTATATAGACATGGGAAATCATAGAACAGAGCTGCATGGATCTGAAGGGATCATCTGATCTAATGCTCTGTCTTTAAGCACATGAATTGGATGTCTGTTGAACTTGTTTTTAAAACGTTTTTAATTTTTATTTTATAACTTTAGTTTATTTTTATTTTACATCGATTATTTCCATTAGATATTGAGTTACAAATTTTCTCCTTGTCTTTCCCCTACCCACTACCCCAAAGCAGCAATTCCCACTGTATATCACCTCCCCCACTCTTCTCTCTCTTATATCCTCCCCTATCAACCCTCTGACTTTCTAATAGGCCAAGATGGATCTCCCTACCCCAGTGCCTGTATATTTTATTACCCAGTTGCATGGAAATAATGATAATATTAATTATATATGTATGTATATATATACATATATGTGTGTTTGTGTATTTAACATTTAATTTTAGAACTTTAAATTCTAGATTCTTTCCCTACCTCCATCGTCACCCCCACTGGAACGACAAGCAATTCAATACATGCTGTACATGTGTAGTTACTTGGAACATCTCCACAATGGACAAATTGTGAAAGACTGACTATATTTCCCTCCTTCCTATCCTGCCCCCCACTTGTTCTCTTCTCCACTTTGTCCCTGTCCCTTTACAGGAGTGTGTACTTCTAACAACCCTCCCCTCCCAACCTTACCTCCCCTATATCATCACCCCTCTCATACCTGAAACAGCTGTTTCTTAACTCTGTAGCCTAAGGGCCAGCCTTAGATTGTATTCTCAGGAGGGACTGAAGAGACCAGAGGCAAGAGAGAAGTGTACAACAGCTGTCCTTTATTGTGTTGTAGCGTCCTCCTTATATACCCTGGAGGTACATGATTAAAGCATGATATCCACGTGTGCTAGAGGGATGGACCAATGGGAGGACAGGCCAAGACAGCCAATCTCAGCTGCCGCTCATCAGGCAAGTGGTCTTTTACGCCTTCCCCGTGAGCTTTAGCAACTGGGCTGTGACTGTCAGCACCAAAGGTGCTTTTAGATTCACACTGATCCCTACACATATCCATCCCCCCTACTCTCCTGTAGACAAGATACCCAATTTAGAATATATGTCATTCCTTCCCTAAGGCAAATTAAATGAGAGGAAGGTTGACCCATTCCCTTTTCCCTTCCTGTTCTTACCCTTCATTGTAACAGTTGTACCTTGCCTCTTCTATATGAGATGATTAACCCCATACTGTCTCTCCCTGTCTCCTCTCGTTCTATTCCTCTCCCACCCCTCAGTATCACCTTTTGAAATATCATGCCTTCCTATTCAATTGATCCTGTGCCCTCTTTCAGTGTATACATCTATATACACAGTCTCATATGTATTCATAAGCATATATAACATACTATATGGACATATATGTATGTATACATATATATATATATATATATATATATACACACACACACACACACACATTTATATTCCCTTCAGCTATGCTCATACTGAGAAAAGTTTCAGAAGTTACAGTTCTCATTTTTCCATGTTGGCATGTAAATAATTCTACTTTGATAAGTTCCTTATGATTTCTTTTCCATGTACCTACTCATGCTTCTTGTATTGGAATGTCAAATTTTCTATTCAGTTCTGGTTTTTTCATCAAGAATGCTTGAAAGTTCTCTACCTCATTGAATGACCATATTTTCCCCTGAAACGTTATGCTCAGTTTTGTTGGGTAGGTGATTCTTGGTTTTAATCCTAGCTCCCTTGATCTCAAGAATGTCATATTCCTGGCCCTTTGGTCCCTTAATGTGGAAACTGCTAGATCCTGTGTTACCTTGATATTGTTTCCACAGCATTCAAATTGTTTCTTCCTGGCAGCTTGTAATATTTTCTCTTTGATTTGGGAACTCTAGAACTTGGCTATTACATACCTGGGAGTTTTCTTTTGGGGATCTTTTTCAAGGGGTGATCAGTGAATTCTTTCAACTTTTATTTTGCCCTCTGGTTCTGAAATATCAGGGCAATTTTCCTTGAGAATATCTTGAAGGATGCTTTCTAGGTTCTTTTTCTGATCATGGCTTTCAAGTAGTCCAATAATTTTTAAAATATCCCTCCTGGATCTATTTTCTAGTTCAGTGGTTTTTTCAATAAGATATTTCACATTGCCTTCTTCTTTACTTCATTACTTTGGATCTGTTTAATAGTATCTTGATTTCTCATGAAATCATTTGCTTCCTTTTGCTCCACTCTAATTCTGAAGGAATTATTCAGAATCAGTGAGCTTTAGATATTCTTTTTCTATCAGGCGAATTTGGCTTTTTAAGGCATTTTTCTCTTCATTGGCTTTTTGGGCCTCTTTTGCCATTTGAGTTAATCTATTTTTAGGGTGTTATTTTCTTCAGTCAGGTTGTTGACTCTCTTTTCATGATTTTCTTGAATCATTCTCATTTCTCCTCCCAATTTTTCCTCCACTTCTCTTATTTGGTTTTCAAAATCCTTCCTAAGCTCCTCTATGGTTTGAAGTAAGTTTACATTTTTCTAGGAAGCTTTTGGTGTGGAAGATCTGACTGTGTTGTCTTCCTCCTGTTCCATGCTTTGATCCTTTTTGTCCCCAAAAAAAGGAATCAAAAGTTGGATTACTATGCTTGCTTTGCTTCCTTTGCATGCGCATTTTGCCAGCAAATTATGTGGTTTTTCGGCCCTGTAAACTCTGCCTTGAGAGGGGGGAGATTTGTCCCAAATTGCTTGATTTTTTGCAGCTGCTGGAGCCCCCAACTTTGGCTCATTGTTCATGTACCTCAGGACCACTATCCAAGACCATGATCCCAATCCAGGCAGGTTAAGGCAAGAGCACTCATCCTTTGAATGTTTGCTTGGCCTCCCTGCAATCTGCAGACCAGGAGATCTGAAGCAGCCATGTGTAGGAGGCTACAGGGCCACTGTTTCTGCTGCTTCTTCCCCTGGAGGCAGATGGCCACACCCACTCCTTTCCCCCAAATTTAGCCAACTTCCACTGACATTTCACTTTGTCCTTGGCTTTTAAGTGTTGATAATTCTGGAGTCCCTCACAGCTGTGGGTGATTCACTCTCCTGAGTGCTCCAGCAGTGGATTATCCTGGCCACCCTCGGGCTAAAGCCACAGTTTCAGGCCAGGCTGGGCTCAGTTCTCAGCATGCTGTAATGTACCCTTACTTTTCACTTGCCGTACTGCCTTCAGCGGGAGCTTTCTTTCACTGTCATTTTGTGGGTTCTGTAGCTCTAATATTTGTTTTGACTCATATTTTACAGGTATTTGAGGTGGTTATGGGGGGAGCTCTCAGAGTTCTCCTGCTTCTACACTGCCATCTTGACTCCTCAGCTTTGTCATTTCTTATAACACAAAAATACTCCATTGCAATCACATACGGCAACTTGTTCATCCATTTCCCCGGTTTATGGGGACCCTCTGAGTTTCTAATTCTCAGCTAGCAGAAAAAAGAACTGCTATAAATATTTAGGTACAAATAGATCCTTTTCCCTTTTTTTGATTTCTTTAGCATACAAACTTAGCAGATGTATTGCTAGTTGAAACAATACGGTTTATAGGACTTTGGGTATAGTTCCAAATTGTTTGCCAGACTGGTTAGATCACTTCACAACTTTACCAACAATGCATTAGCATACCAGTTTTCCCACATCCCCTCCAACATTTGTCATTTTCCCTTATTGTTACATTAGTCAACCTGATGGATATGATGTAGTGCTTCTGAGTTGTTTTAATTTGCATTTGAAAATTTAATTTTTATTGTTAGAAATTTTTTTAATTTCATATATACTTATAAGATCTCAAAAACAATAATCCACCATTCCAGTTGCTGTCCTTTACGGCAATCTAAAGACTGCTACAGATGGATGTGTACTCTTGGGAGAGAGTTAAGAGGGTTTTCTTTCAAAGGTGCAGAGCGGATCCTCCTAACTTGGTTTTCCATGGAGCTACTTCCTTTCTCATCGGGAAATTTTCTCACCTGAAGAATATTGAGCCTGGCTTTTAACACGTGTTCAGTTTTAACTGGCTAATTATCCCTTTTGCCTGCAATCAAAGGAGAGCTAAGGGACTTTTTCCCTTGCTGTGGCTTCCCCATATCATTATAACTATGTCCCTCCTTTTCCTTTCCCCCTTCTTTATTTATTCATTCATTCATTCATTCATTCATTCGTTTGTTTGTTTGGATTAACAGCACTCAGGTCCACAAACTTTTTGATTTCAGATTTTCTCCCACTAATTAATCATTCCCCTCCCCAAGATGACATGCCCTCTGATATAGGCTCTACATGTACTTTCACATTAAAATATTTTCATATTAGTCATGTTGCAAAAAAGAAGTATAATCAATGGAATGAACTATAAGAAAGAAAAAAGAAAATGAAAAGAGAGAGCAAATCTGCATTCAAGACTCTGTAATTTTCTGGATGTGGATAGCATTTTCTATCATGAGCCTTTTGGAGTTGTCTTAGAACCTTGCATTGCTGAGAAGAGCCAAGTCTCTCAAAGTTAGTCATCCCACAATGTGGTTGTAACTGTGTACAATGGTCTCCTGTTTCTGCTCCCCTTATTAGGAATCATTTCATATAAGTTTTTACAGGTTTTTTTTTTTCTGAAATCATCCTGCTCAGCATTTCTTATAGCTCAACAGTCTTCTATTACATTCCTATACTACAAATTATTCAGCCATTCCACAACTGATAGGCATCCCCTGAATTTCCAATTCTTTGCCACCACAGAAAGAACTGCTATAAAGATTGTTGTGCATGTGGGTCCTTTTCTGATTTGTTTGTTTTCTATGGGATACAGTCCTAGAACTGGTATTGCTGTGTCAATTCATTTATTTATTCAATCATTTGTTTACTTATTCATGCATTTCTTCTTTCCATTTATTTATTTATTATGCCTTTTGAGTGTAGTTCCAAATTGCTCTCCAAAGTGGCTGGATCAGTTCACAACTCCACCAACAAATCATTAGTGTTCTAATTTTCCCTCATCCTCTCAAGCTTTTATAATTTTTCCTGTTTTGTCATGTTAGTCAATCTTATAGGTGTGATAGATTACATCAGTTGTTTTGATTTGCATTTCTTCCATCAATAGTGATTATAGAACATTTTTTCATATGATTATTAATATTTTGAATTTCCTCCTCTGAAAACCTGTTGTTCTTATCCTTTGACAGTTTATCAATTAGGGAACAGATTGTATTCTTATAAATTTGACATAGTCCTCTATATATTTTTAGAAATTAGGCCTTTATCAGAGATACTGCTTTTAAAAATTCTTTCCTGGTTTTCTACTTCCCTCTTAATCTTGGTCGCAATGGCCTTACAAAAACTTTCCATTTTAATATAATCAAAGTTATCGATCTTGGATTTCATAATGTTCTCTACCTCTTGTTTGGTGATAAATTCCATTCTCAATAAATGTGACAGGTAAACTATACCTTGCTTTCCCAGATTGCTTATAGTATCAGCCTTTATATTTAAATTGTGTGTCCATTTTGACTTTATTTTGCTATATGGTATAAGATATTGGTCTACATCTAGTTTCTGCCATACCACTTTCCAGTTTTCCCAGCAGTTTTTGTCAAGTAACAAATTCTCATCCCAGAAGATGGGCTCTTTGGGTTTATAAAATAGTAGATTTCTATAATCATTGACTACTATTTCTTGTGTACCAATCCAATATGACAGCAACATCATTGTCTCCCAAAATTGATTTTGAATGGTTGTATTTTTCTAAGACCAATTTTGCATGGTGTGTGTTAGATACTTTTTGTGGGGAGGTGATACTCTCAACCATTTGGAGGAGGACTTCAAGGTAGGGTTATTTTCTTTGATTCCTTTCAAAATATTGTAGTAATAGTGTTTGTATCTTGCTTATTGATTGATTCTCTCTTATTTGGTTTTACTCTCAGTCACCTGAGCATACACATAAATAAGGAGAAATTCTTGGCCATTATAAATTCAACACATTTTTGAGGAAGCAAAATGTAAAGTCTAATAGCCATTTCCTAGTGGGATACAAATGGGAGGTGAGTGAACCCAAAGTCACATGATTGTGAGATCATTTCTTTCTAGCTAGAAGTGTCCTTAACTTGCTAGTTGCATAGACATAAAAAATGAGGCTCAGAGAGGCTAAGACATATGACCAAGCCCATACATGTAGTTAGTGACAGCCCTGAAATGAGAACCCAGTAGGTCTCTATATCCCAACTGGGCATGCTCTTCCTTGTGTCATGCCTCTCCTGAATATTAAAATTGTTGACTAAGCTGTAACTTTACTGGAAGTCTAATCATTAGTCATTACAAAATGGAAAGAAACATTCTTTATTGGGAAGCATTTTATTATATTTTAAAATAAAATTACAAAGTAAAATTTCCAGCTTCCTTATCACACAGACAGAATGAGAAAACACCACAGCATGGCTTCAGTCATCCTTGTTATACAAAGTAAACTGCTCTGGGACAGGTGTGAGTGTCTTTTGATGCTTCTTCACTGCTTTCTTTACTTTCTTAATCACTGTGTCATAGAAAGGTTCAGTGTCTGGAGAAAGGGGCTTAGATTCAGAAGGATCCTTTGAGAGTTCAAACAGCAAAGGTGGATCATGGTATGTAACATTTTCCCCTACACATTGGCAAAGAAATGTATCATAGCAACCTATTGCTCCTTTGGGTTGGAAAACTGGTGTCACATAATGGACCTTCCAAACAGCATCACCTAAAGGTTAAGGGGGAAAAAAAGTCACACATAAATGAAACCTTTCCCTTTTTCCAGGCATGACGCTACTAGTTCTTTGTCTATATTACAGCAACTTTTTCACATGTCTCCTTTCCAAAATTGATAAAATAATTATCTTCTTACCTTTAGGAAGTCAATTTGTTGCTTAATTCTCTGTGGCAATAAACTTTTGATACAAAACTACAAATCTTTTTTCTTCTCTTTTTCTCATAAAATAGCACAGATTCAATCCATTCCTCAAAATAAATATTATTTTAAAATATTCCCTACATCTTGGATTAAGTATAGTGATTTTTAGGAAGGTGTGAAGGTTAGAAAGGATTTATCACATGTTTAACTGTTGAATTGCATCAGGTAATGTTGTATGATGTTCAGACTGGTCGGGACTTTAGAGATCCACCAATCTAAACTCTTTGTTTTTCTGAAGAGAAAAATCAATTTAAAAACCTGGCATATAGAGGATAAGTAACATCCTCAAGGTCACATCTAGGACTAGGAGAAGAATTCTGATGCTACTTTAGCCCA
>JAQQSV010011678.1:0-12945 GCA_028646515.1 Pseudochirops corinnae | reverse complement strand
ACAAAATCCAACATATTATATAGAGTTCCCCACCCATAGTCCCCTACTTCTGCAGAGAATGGATGGAAGTACATCATCATAGCTTTTTTTTTTTTTATGGAATCATGGCATTCAGTTTCGTTGGTTTTGCTTCAGCAGACATTTATTAAACACTTTCTATATAGACCATTTGACATGAGTTGCCCTCTTCTTTTTTTTTATCTCAAAACATAAGACCTTTTTTTTCCCATAAAAAAACCACTTTTTTCCCCTGAGCCTCTGTATTTAAAGTATCTAGCAAATATTTGTATTGGCATCTATTTTAAGGGAACTTATTTTAAATTGATGTTGATAGAGATAGGACTGTGGAGTTAAAATTCTTACAAGATGCTGTCAAAATTGCTTGAGGAGTTCTGTCTAACTTGAAAAATCATCCTGCATGTATAATTGTCCCATTAACTTCCCTTCCATTGTTTACAGACTGCTGGTGACACTGATTCTTCCTGACTTTATCTGTTGGGTACATTTGGACATACTGAAACTTTTGGAAATTGTTGTCATTCTTAGTGAGGAAAAGAGAAAAGTGGGTTTTGAAAGCAAAGGATTGGGTTCCTAAGTTTCTTGTTTTGCACATGGTAGGTGCTTAATAAATGTTTGTTAAATTGTTGCTGGCATAAAACGAAGGAAAAAGATACCTGTATTAAAAGTGGAGCAGTTGCTTTCAAAGCACTCTAGCTTGTACTCTTTTTATGATTCGTATGTGACTGAATTTTCATTTAGCATTAAGCCTGACTGAGTTGGATGTGATATCTGTGCTTTTGTCCTTATGCACCTCATCTGAATTTTAGTTGTGGTTTTTAATGTTCCTGAAAGTTTGTCATTCTTCTGGAGCTAAGAGTTTGAAACTATTGGTGGCCTAGGTTTAATTCTCAGTTTACTCATTTGCCTGTAGACTGGACAGCCTTAGGGATGTGCTTTGTTCCCTGCCACCTCTTGTTTCCTGTTGTGCTCACTTGTCACCCCAAGGCTTTTTTCAGTATTCTTCTGCTGCAGTAGCTCACTATAATGTTGGTATTAGATTTCATAGCTTGCTTATTTACAAGGCAGTTGCTTGAATGTCAAATTAATTGGTACAATAAAGCCTCATTAATTTGGGCAGCCCTAATAAGGAGTTTGTGGCACTTGGGACATAGTTTGGAACCTTATTGTGTAAAGTGAGCCTATTATGAATTTTAACTTTTCATTAACTTAATGCAGCTTATTTGCCAGTCATTAATATATGACCATTGCCTGAAACCCACATGATGTGTTTTTCAGTAACTTAGTTGTCTTCTCTTCCTCCCACAATTAATAAATTTTTAATGGTAGAAAGTTTCTGAAATGTACATTTTTCTCCAACCTTAGAGCAATATCATCACATAATCTTTAAATCCAGGTAGCCTTGAGGCTCTCAGGAAATGGTGTGCTATTACAAAAGATAAGCAATTTCATTGATTGTAGTTGCCACTAAACTGAAAGTGAATGGAATATGTGTCACAATTTAGTGATTAGTTAAGACTAGAAGAAATTTGTGAATTGTATAGTATTTCATAACTGTTGGGCCACACAGCTAAATCAGTTGGGGGTATATAAGTACTTCTTTTTTGAGCTGTATGCTTTTCCTAGATTGGGAACCTTTATAACTCCTTCATAACACTAAATAGCTATTCACTTTGGATCAAGTCACCTCTGGGATTCTGAGCATCAGTTTTCTCATCTCTAAAATAGAGTTCTAGATATGATCCCTAAGATCCTTTCAGGGCCTGAAATCACAATAATTCAGTGACTCAGGTGTCTACTAGAAATCGATTATTACTGGATTTTCTATTAAATAGAACTACAATATTTGTTTACACTAATAATGTTTTAAACTTTGGCTCCCTTCTTTCTCTCTCGGGGCTTTCCCATACTGCAAAATCTTGATTTCATATTTTTTTTTTTAGGGATTTCAAAAAGAAAGAGAATGATCAGGAAACAGAAAATAGTTTCTTTGAAGGCCAAAAACTGTATCGTTTAATTAGTCACTTCAGCTTAGTGAATATTTATCATCTACTGTACATAAGACACTATATTGTATTCAGTGGGGGAAAAAGTAGGCCGCTTACTAGGTTTTAAAGAGGGGAAAAACCACTAATGGGAAGAAAGGGGAAAGTTTCTTCTAAGAGGTGGCTCCTGAGGCTGAGGCTGGTGGGAAAGCTAAGGATTCTAAGAAATAATAATAGCTGGCATTTATATCAGGCTTTGAGGTTTACAAAGCATTTTACAAATGTTTTCTCATTTGATCCTCCCAGCAACCCTGTGAGGTAGGTGTTATTATTATCCCCATTTTACAGATCAGAAAACTGAAGCCAAGGGCGGTTAAATGACTTGACCAAGCATCACACGACTAGTATGAGTATATGAGGCCAGATTCAAAAGTCTTTCTGACTCCAAATCCAGCAGTCTACACTGTAATGCCAGGCAGCTGTGGGGGTAAGAAGGCAGGGAATATATTACAGGTATGAGAGCATGATGGGATGCCTGTACAAAGAAAAGAAGCCATGTGGAGTTGGGGAGACTAACAAGAGGTAGGGCATTTGGGCTGGAAAGTAAGAAAATATGAGGTAAACTTGGAAAGGTGGTCTGGATCTAGATTTTGAAGTTCTTTAAATGCCAAGCTTCAAGGAGTTTTTATTTTATCCTAGAGGCAATAGAGGGCCATTGATCATTCTTGAACTTGGCAGTATCATGGTTAGATTTGTGGTTTAGGAAGATTATTTTGGCATCTGTGTGGAAGATTGATTGTAGAGAAGAAACTGGAAGCATA
This sequence comes from Pseudochirops corinnae, assembly GCA_028646515.1. Classification (NCBI taxonomy): domain Eukaryota; kingdom Metazoa; phylum Chordata; class Mammalia; order Diprotodontia; family Pseudocheiridae; genus Pseudochirops; species Pseudochirops corinnae. The sequence goes on along the minus strand of JAQQSV010011678.1, from coordinate 10,121 downwards.
AAGGTCAATTAGAAAGCTGCTCTCCAAGTCTGGATAAGAGGTGGAAAAGGGTCTGAGCTAGACTGATGGCATTGTACAGAGAGAATAGAAGAGTCTAGTGTCTTTCCTCCATTAATTATTTCCTATTTATCCTTTATATAGCTTGTTGTATATATTTGTTTACAGGCTGTCTACCCTGTCAGGTTGTCAGCTTTTTGAGGGCAGGGCATTGTCTTTTGCTTCTTTTTGTATCTCAAAGTGCCTGGCAAATAGTAGGTGCTTATTAAATACTTATTGATTGATGTGAGAAATGTTAAGAAAGTAGAATCCACAAGACTAGGCTTATCTTTCTACAGTGTTTCCCAGGTTTGTGTATCCAGCCCTAATATTCCTGAACTCTTTATTTGCTGCCTATTGGACATTTCCATCTGGGTGTCCCTTAGGCATTTTAAGCTCAGGGTGTGTAAAATGTGGCCCCCTCCCCATCCCCTAACCCTTAACAGTCACTTCTTTTTAACTTCTCTTTTTCTGTTTAGAATCCTTTATTTATTTTATTAACAAACATTTTCTCTCCCTCTCACCCTTCCCCCATTGGAAACCAAACAATTGTAACATATTCTTAGTCAAGCCAAAAAAAATTCCCCACATTGGACGTATTTAAGAATTCTTTGGTCAGTCAGATTCAGTGCATTACCATCACTCTCCTGTCTTCTCTCTGGAAGCCTGAAGTGTAAAAAAAAAAAAAAAAAAGCCTGAGATAATTCATAAGTAGTACAGTTAATAGAGTATAGACCTGAATTCAGGAAGCCTAAGTTCAGATTCAAACTCAGACATTCACTAGCTGCTGACCTTGGAGAAGCTACTTCACCTCTTTGTTTCCTTGACCTTAAAACGAGGATAATAGCACCTACCTCCCAAGGTTCTTGGGAGCATCCAGTGAGACATTGGTGAAGTGCATAGAGCCAGGGTCTGTCTAGCCCACAGTAGGTACTTAAATGAATACTTAATGATCCACTGACTTAGTGTACTTCATTCACTAGCCATACTGGACTTTTTGTTCCCTTTACCCAATAGTCCCATCTTCTTTTTTTTTTAAATTTTTTTTCTTTATTAATTTGTTTGTTTACTTTTAGTTTACAAGATTCAGTTCCACAATCCCTTGAGTTTCAAATTCCCCCCCCCCCCATGCAATCAAGTATAGGATCTGCAAATAATAGTCCCATTTTCTTCCATCTCCATTTCTAAACAGGCAGTTCTCCAGGCTGAGTGTGCACCTCTTCACTTTTAGAACCTCGGCTCTCTCAGCTCAGAGGCACTTGTATGAGAAGTCCTCTCTTGATTATTTCCCCACCTCTAGTTGCTAGTGCCTTTCCTCCTCCCACTTACTTTGTACATGTCATATTTACTTCTCTGGACACATGTTTATAATAATAACCACTATTATTATAATAGCATCAGGCACTGTGTCAGAAGCTTTAAAAACATGATCTCATTTGATTCTCATAACAACCCTGGGAGATAATGCTGGTATCTTCAATTTACAGATTAAGAATATTTTCCGTACTAGAAAAAAAACTCCTTGAGGTCAGGGACGTTTTTGTTTTTGTATCCATAGCACCTGGCCTTTTTGTAGGCGTTATAAATGCTTTTGAATGAAGAGACAATGGAAAGACAGGATAAAGGCTAATTCCGTTGTGAATGGAGTGAAATTAATAGTTCACAATTATAAAAATTTGCAACATGTTCTACATGTATTGTCTCACTTGTTCCTCATAATAGTCCTGTGAAGTAATTGCTTTTATCCTGACTTTACATGTGAAGCAGTGGAGGCTGAGAAAGAGGTTCTAACCTATTCGAGAGTCACACAGGTAGCAGGCATCTGAGATTGGATTTGAATAACTCTGTAAGTGTTTATTAAGTTCTTACTATGTTTCAGGCACTGTTCTAAGGGCTGAGGCTTAAAAAAAAAAAGAGATTCAAAAACAATACCTGCCCTCAAAGACCTCATATTCTTATGGTAAAGACAACATGCAAAAAATTGTACATATAAAATTTATACAATGTAAGTGAAGGAAGTCTCAGAGGGAAGGCACTAGCAGTGGGGAGATTGGGGAAAAGGCCTTTTGCAGAAGATGGGATTTGAGTTGTCTTTGAAGGAAGCCAGGGAGGTAGAGGTGAGGCTGTAAGTATAGTGTTCCAGGCACATGAGAGAGTTAGTGAAAAGGCATTGAGTTATGAGATAGAGGTGTTTTACATAGAAAACAGTAAAGTGTAAAAAGATTGGAAGTGTAGGAAGGGGGAAATTGTGAAGGACTTTACATACTAACCAGGATTTGATCCTGGAAGCCTGGATAAGTGGAGGAATCAAGGATGACAACAAGCCTGGGTGACTGGGAAAGGAAGTAGTGTCCTCTAGTTATAGGGGAAGGAGATAGATAATGAATTCACCTTTTAGACATCAGAAATTTGAGAGGTCTGTAGAACATTCAGTTTGAGATGTCCAGAAGGCAGCTGCTGACTGAGGTTAGGTCTAGCTGTAGATCTGGGAATCATCTGTATAGAGATGTTAATTGAATCCTTGGGAGCTGATTTGACTATTGCAGTATAACCTTGTGAGAAACATGCTTGTGGGGATCATAGTACTTCCCAGCCAAAGTCAGGGAGTTAGCCCAAATGAGCTTTCGCTATTTACTGCTTCCCAGATCACATGCCCTCAGGAAGATCCAGGTGATAGACCCATTCTCACTAAAAGAACTCAGAAACAGAGTAGGCAGAGGAGGGTGAGGAAGCCCATGTGGTACTCACTAGGAACGCCCACTCTAATACAGAAGCAGAAGTAAGGTTGAACAGTTCTACCATTCCTGCCAGAGTTAGGGTTGTTTACATTCTTCATTACCCTACATTCCTTCTTTATGCAGATGATGTAGGTGTAGTAGTAAGGAGTGACCAGGGCATGATCCCTCAGGTTTGAACCAGTTGTCCCATCCCAACTAACTTTTCTAGTCCCCCTGGTGCCAGGATGGCTATCATCTTCATAAAATAAGATAACTGAGCTTCCCTTACAGCTTGGGAGTGTTGATTATCTCCCAATAACATCTGTGGGAGCAAAACAAGCTACCATAATATCCCCTCTTCCAGACTGTTGGTTATGTTTCCCTGCCTGATAGGTCCCCACTCCATTCTATCTTATACTCAGCTCTTAAATTGATGTTCCTAAAACATAGTTCTTATCATTTCACACAACCTCCTCCCACTTGACTCCAGTGGTTCCCTTTAAATTCCAGGATCAAATATAAAATCCTCTGACTACTCCATAACCTGAACTCTTTGCAACTTTCTTACACCTTACTCCCCCTCTGTGTACTTTGTGATGCAATGATACTGGCTGCCATGCTGTTACTTGTTCAAGACACTCCATCTGGCAACTCCATGCATTTTCAGTGGCAATGGAATACTCCTTCATCTCTGCCTCCTGGTCTTTAGTTTACCAGTTTTGTAAGAAGCCTTTCTCAGTCCACCTTAATCTCAGTGTCTTCTCTTGAGACTTTCCCCAATTTATCCTCTCTCTATCCTTGTTTTTACATAGTTTACATATTGTTTTCCAGCATTAGACTGTGAGCTCTTTAAAGGCTGGGGCTATTTTTTGCCTTTCTTTGTATTTCTGGTGCTTGGCACAGTGCCTGGCATCATAGGAAGCCCTTAATAAATGCTTGTTGATTGCCTAGATGTTCCTGACTCTCTAATCTTACATTTTGTCCACTATTCTCATTTTGGACATGTTGAATTTGAGATGCCTTTGGAATGTTCAGAAGGGAGATTTTTCTGTAGGGAGTTGACTGTAGGAATTAGAGCTAAATAGGGAGATTATATTACATATATGGATTTGGGAGTCATCTGCATAGAGATAATAATTGAACTCATGGGGACTCATGAAATTACCAAGAGGGAGAATGTAGAGAAGAGGACCTGGGACAGAGCCTTGGAGGGATACCCACAGTTCTAGAGAGTGGGGACTAATAGATGATGATCTAACAAAGGATATTGAGAAGGAGCTGTTGAGAAGGAGAACCTGGACAGGGCAGTGTTTCTAAAGCTGAAGGAGCAGAAGAATAGACAGGATGGTTAGTAGTATCAACAGCTAGAGAGAGACCCAAGAAGGATAAAGACTAAAAAGAAGACTTGAGATTTAGCAATTATGAGATAACTGGTAATTTGGGGAAAAGAATGGTAGGGTGGGCATGGAGATTTCTAGGGCTTGGAAGGTAAGGAAGTGGAGGTAAAGAGTGTGGAAAACTCTGTGTGGGAACTTGGCTGTGAATGGCAGGGTCAAGGATTTTTGTTCTTAAATTTTGCTAGAGATTGGAGACACATTAATGGTCAACGAAGAAAGAGGCAGTAGGTAGATACAGAGAAATCAGAGAGAGGGATGATATCCAAGGAAGAGGTAGGGCAGGCAAACTCCTGAACAAAACAGAAGGCATAGAGGGTTGACCTTAGCAAGGAGAAGGGCTCTTTCTTTGTCAGATAGTAGAATAAAGAGGGAAAAAATGGGGTATGATGTAGAGGAGCTTTGAGATGTGTAACAGAGGAGAGCTTAGGACTAATGACCTCTTTTTTCATTAAACAAAGCTGGTGTAGGGAGGAAAGGAAGTGCATATGATGGAGGAGGCTTGAGGAAGAGGTTGTTTGTAGAATTATTAGAGTTGAAAGGGGTCTTTTAGGTCATCTAGTCCAACTTTTTTTTACAGGCTTAAAGAGGTTAATTGACTTGCCATTTGCCCAGGATCACAGAGTGAGGTAATGACAATTAGGGTCAGAACCTCTGCCTTGGGATTCCCAGCTTTTTCATTTTAATTCATTGTTATATCAAGTAAGATAAGATATGTAAAGGGATTTGCCAGTCTAAAAACATAACATAAATTGAGCTATTATTATTGTTGTTTTGGGATTTTTTTCAAGAGGCAATCAGTGGATTCTTTCAATTTCTATTTTACCCTTTGGTTCTAGAATATCGTGGTAGTTTTTCTTGAAAGGTGATGTCTAGGCTCTATTTTTGATCATGGCTTTCAGGTAGTCCAGTAATTTTAAAATTATCTCTCTCGGATCTGTTTTCCAAGTCAATGGTTTTTTTAATGAGATATTTCTCATTGTCTTCTATTTTTTCATTTTGGATCTGTTTTATAATGTCTTGATTTCTCATAAAGTCATTAGCTTCCATCTGCTTCATTCTAATTTTTAAGGAATTATTTTCTTCAGTGAGCTTTTGGACCTCTTCCATTTGGCCAGTTCTGCTTTTTAAGGCATTCTTCTCTTCTTTGGCTCTTTCGCCATTTGGTCTAGTCTATTTTTTAAGGTGTTATTTATTTTCTTCAGTGTTTTTTTTTGGGGGGGGGGTTTCCTTTAGCCAGCTGTTGACTTGTTTTTCATTATTTTCTTACATCACTCTCATTTCTCTTCCTAATTTTTCCTCTACTTCTCTTACTTGATTTTCAAAATCCTTTTTGAGCTTCTCCATGGCCTGTAACCAATTCATATTTTTCTTGGAGGCTTTTGATGCAGAAGTTTTGACTTTGTTGTCTTCTTCTGGTTGTATGCTTTGTTGTTCTTTGTCACCAAAGTAAGATTCTGTAGTCTCATTTTTTCCTCTGCTTATTTTCCCAGCCAATTACTTGACTTTTGAGCTCTTTGACAAGGTAGGACTCTTCTTTGAGAGTGGAGAGTGCCGAGTGCCCTATCCTAAGTTTTGGGGGTTTTACTCAGCTGTTGGATCTACTTCTTAGGTCCCTGTGAATTTTCAGTTCTTCTAAGGTGATATGATCAAAGGAGAGGTGTTAACTCTTACCCTGGCCTATGGTCTGGTCTGTGAGTGGCCACAATCACTTTTTTCTGCCTTGGAACTGTGAGGAGGACTACCCTCTCAACAGCCGCCCCAAGCTCTGCCACGCCAGTGCTCCTTTTCACCCCAGGACTGCCACCCAAGACTGCGACCCAGATCCATGCAGGGTAAAGCAAGAGAATCCTGCCTCAGCACCAGCAAAGAGATCCGTGCAATTTACCCTATGATCAGCTGCTTGATCTTCCCCATCATTTGTGGGCCTGGAGCTCCGGACATAGCTGCTACTGCTAGCGTCTCCACTGTGGGCCTGGGGCAGGACCTCGCTTTTCTCTCTCCCAGGTCCAGCAGAGTTTCCCTACTGACCTTCTACTTGGTCTTTGGTGTTTGTGGGTTGAGAAGTCTGGAAACCACCACAGCTGCCAGTGATTCAGTCCCCTGAGGTCTGCTGGGGCCTAGTCTGTGCCGGCACAACCCACGAGGGACTATGCTTCACTCCCAACGCAGTGCGATAGGCCCTTGCTGTCAGCCTGCCAGGCTGTCTTCAGCTGAAGATGTGTTTCACTGTCATTTTGTGGGTTCTGTAGTTCCAAAATTTGTTTAGAGTCATTTTTTACAGGTATTTGGAGGTGTTTGGAGCCACTCAAGCAAGTTTCTGCTTTTATTCCACCATCTTGGCTAGCCTCCTATTATTGTTAAGAGTAATAAACATCAACAGTGGTTAGTGGGCTGTGTTAAGGGAGATGTGTTTAGAGTCCCTGACTACGTTTTATAGCACCTTGAAGAATTACTGAGGGCAAAAAAAAAAATCCACAGAATTTACAAAGTATCTTCTCATTTTTGTTTTAAAGTAACCTTCTGTGATAATGGCAACCAATATTCTCATTTAAGAGATGAGAAAATGGAAGTTGAATTGACTTGCTTATGGGTCCTGTAGTATGCTCTTAAGTTTCAGAGATGAGATTTGAACCTTAGGTCTAAAACTCCAGCATTATAGAACTCCAGCATTTTAGCCACTATGCCAGAGGTGTTAAACATACCAGCCGGGAATTGTTGAACAAAGTAAATAGAAAATATAATAGAACATAAACGATGTGAATTTGTGACTCTTAGTTAATATCCATGTCTATTTGAGTTTGACACAACTGCTTTATACTAGTTATCTCCACTTTCCTCAGGCAGACATAATGAAACATCCCTGCTGGGCTTTGAGGTTTGCTTAGGATCACCCAGTGGGGGAGATAAAGCAAATATGTTCATCCTCTTTCCAGAGCTTAGTACTATGAGATTTAAAGAAGTGAGTGGGCTAGGCTGTAGTCACAAAGCCAGCCAGAGGGTATTAGAACTCTCCCCCTTCCCCCCATCCATTTTAAATAATTTCCAACAGTGTTTTCTTGCTGATGGGACTTGTTCTGTGCTAAAATGTGAAAGAGAAGATCATAGATTTAGAACTGGATGGATTTAGGGTCATCTGATCGAACTCTTTTCTTTCATCCATGAAGATACTGAGGCCCAGAGACATAAAGTAATTTGTCCATGATCAGGCAGGAATAGGATTTGTTCTTAATGTAGTATCTGAGAGTTTACATTCATACACTGAAGAAATATTTGAGTGTGGACTCTTCAAAACTAGGACCAGAGGGGATTATGAAGATGAAGAATAGCAAGCAAAAGTGCTTTGAGGTCTACAAAAGCTTTATATATGTTATCTTTTTTCCTCACAGCAAACCAGTTAGGTAGTTGCTATGATTTTAGGTAGTTGCTATGATTTTATAGATGAGGAAACTGAGGCTTGGATTAAGTAATCTGCCCAGCGGTGCACAGGTAATAATTATCTGAGGGTGGGGTTCAGCCTATATTGACTTGATTATCCATCCATTGTTCCATCAACTGTTTCCTGCCTCTTCTACTTTAGTATCTTGTAGGGGAGAGAAGAAACACATAGAAAACAGTATTAGAGAGGAGACAGTATCTGAGCTGAGCCTTGAAGGATTCAGTGATAATAATGTAGGATTTGGACAGCTGTAGAAGAGAAGGTGAGCATTCTGGGTAGATCAAGCATTCATTGGAAGTAGAAGAATTAGAATGAGTAGTCTAATTTTGACTTCAAGTGTCAAGTATAGTAACTGTAAATAAAAGGTAGAAAAATTAGTTGCAGCAAGATTAAATGTTAGACTGAGGAGTAGGGGAGGTAAAAGCAACCCTAGATTATGTTTAGGTTGGTGATGGGAATAAAAATTATCTTTTTGGAAATAGAATTAAGCAAATTTAGGCAATTGATTGCTGCATTGTTCTATCCTCCTTTTCCTTCCCAAGCTTCCCCCTTACCCCAAATGTAGCACTGAAGTTTCCAATTTAAGTGACTGGGAAGATTGTTGTACCATCATCCAGAAAAGGTGAAATCAGCAGAGGATCAGATTTTGGGGGAGAAAACTTATTTATTCTAATCTCAGCTTATTTGGTTTGTTTATCAACTCTTTTATGGTGTTTTGGGTTATATTCAATTGATAATGAAATTTGCTTTAATCAGCCATAAGGTATGTTAGAACTTGATTTTGAACGCAGCCATATTTTGAAGCCTTTTTAAAAATTTAGCTGTATTTTCATAGAATCTATTTTGAAATGGTTTTCAGAAGGGATCTTATCTTCTGATAAAAGAATGTCAGATATGAAATCAAAAGACCAAGGTGTACAATCCTATTTTGCCAAACTTAACAGGTATGTGACCTTGGACAAACACTTCCCTGAGCCTCACTTTTCTCATCTATAAATAGGGACGATAACAATACTTACATTGTAGAAATCCAATGAAACTGTGTATTTCACCATATAAATGTGAACCATAATTATTGTTGTTCATATCTAAATTTGGTAAGCAAGTACCTTTAAAAGAATATTGTAAGTAGTTACTTCATTGACAGTGAGGTTTTTAAGCAGAAGCTGTCAGGGAAATAGAAGAGAGGCTTCCTATCCCAAGGGAGGGAGAGTAGGGAAAGAATGGTTGGACTAGTTCACAACTTTACCAACAGAGCCATTTTCCCACATCCCTTCCAATATTTGTTATTCTCTTTTTCTGTCATTTTAACCAATCTGATGGGTATGAATTGATACATAACTGCTTTGATTCACATTTCTCTAATTAGTTGTTAGTTATTTGGAGCATTTTTATATTACTATTTTTAAAAATTATTATTTTTTTCTTTTTAAATTTGAGTTCCAGATTCTTTATCTCCCTCCTACCCCTTCTTGAGAAGGCAAGCAGTTTTATTTTGGTTATGTATGTGAGGTCATGCAAAACATTTCTATATTAGTCATGTGGCAAAAGAAGACAAACAAAATAAAACAAAAATAAAGTGTTATTACTGTTTTAAGTATGCTTCAATCTACATTTGGAGTTGATCAGTTCTTTCTCTGGAGATAGCATTTTTCATCATGCGTTCTTCAGAATTGTCTTGGATCATTATCTTGATCAGAGTAGCTAAGTCTTTCACAGTTGCTCATCCTTACAGTACTGCAGTTATTCTGTACAGTATTTTCCTGATTCTGCTCACTTCACTTTGCATCAGTTCATATAAGTCTTTCAAGGTTTTTCTGAAACTGTCCTGCTCATCATTTCTTTTTTCCCCCCATCATTTCTTATAGCACAAGACTATTCCATCACAATCATATACAATTTTTTCAACTATTCCCCAGTTAATGGGAACCCCTTCAATTTCCAATTCATTACAACCACAGAAAGAACCACTATAAATTTTTTTGTACGTATAGATTTTTTTTTTTAATTTCTTTGGGAAACAGACCTAGTAGTGATATTGCTGGGTCAAAGAGTATGTACAGTTTTATAGCCCTTTGGCCATAGTTTCAAATTGTTCTCTGGAGTGGTTGGAAGAGTTTACAACCCCACCAACAGTGCATTGATATTTTGCTTTTTCTCTCCAGCATTTGTCATTTTCCTTTTCTGTCATCTTTGCCAATCTGATATGTGTGAGATGGTTACTTGTAGAGTTGTTTTGATTTTAATTTCTCTAATCAGTAGTGGTTTAGACCATTTTTCCATGTGATTTGATAACTTTGATTTCTTCTTCTGAAAACTGCCCTATTCATAACCTTTGACCATTTATCAATTGGGAAATGACTTCTATTTTTATAATTTGGTCCAGTTCTCTCTATATATATTTTTTAAATTTTATTATAGTTTGCATCATTCATTTCCACAAGATTTTGAGTTACATATTGTCTCCCGCTCTTCCCCCCCCCCCACCACAAAACAGCCATCCCAGTGTGTCCCCCCTCCCCCAGTCTATTCTCT
>JAQQSV010011677.1:0-12946 GCA_028646515.1 Pseudochirops corinnae | reverse complement strand
TTTAAATTGTCTCTCCTGGATCTATAAGGTGATATTTCACATTGCCTTCTATTTTTTCATTTGTTTGGATCGGTTTGATAGTATTTTGATTTCTCATAAAGTCATATGCTTCCATTTGCTCCACTCTAATTCTGAAGGAATTATTCTCTTCAGAAAGCTTTTGAGATTCTTTCTCCATCTGACAAATTTGACTTTTTAAGGCATTCTTTTCCTCATTGGCTTTTTGGGCCTCTTTTGCCATTTGAGCTAATCTCTTTTTTTAAGGGGTTATTTTCTTCAGTCAGGTTGTTGACTCTCTTTTCATGATTTTCTTTCATCATTCTCATTTGTCTTCCAATTTTTCCTCCACTTCTCTTATTTGATTTTCAAAATCCTTCTTAAGCTGCTCTATGGCTTATAACAAGTCTAACTTTTCCTTGGGAGCTTTTGGTGCAGAAGTTCTGCCTGCATTGTCTTCCTCCTGTTTGGTGCTTTGATCCTTTTTGTCCCCAAAAAAGGAATTTAGAGTTGGATTGCTGTTCTTCCTTTGCTTCCTTTTCCTGCTCATGTTGCCAGTCAATTACTTGACTTTTTAGCCCTGTGGAACTCAGCTTCCGGAGAGGGAAGCTTTGTCCCAAATCACTGGGGTTTTTGCAGCTACCAGAGCTATTAGGAGGCTGCTGCAGCCCCCACCAGCTTTGGTGCACTGAAAATGCACCCCACAATCACCACCCAAGACCACGATCCAGATCCAGGCAGCACAAGGCAAGAGCACTTAGCCTCTGAATGATTGCATGGCCCCCCTGCAATCTGTGGGCTGAGAGCTCTGCAGCAGCCACATGGAAGGGGCTGCAGGGCCACAGCTGCTGCTGCTTCCTTGCCCTGGAGGCAGTTTGGCCTGACTGCTTTTCTCCCCCTAATTTAGCGGAGTTCCACTAACCTTTCACTTAGTCTTTATTTCTTATGGGTTGATAATTCTGAAAATCACCACAGCTGCCACTTATCCACTCTCCTGAAGGCTCCAGCCGCGGGTTGTCCTGACTGCCCTGGGGTCAAGCTGCGGTTTCAGGCCGGGCTGCTTTTGGCTCCCAGTGTGCTGCAATAAGCCCTTCCGAGTTGCCTTCAGTAGGAAATGTGTTTTTCTGTAATTTTATGAGTTCTGGAGCCCTAAAATTTGTTTACAGTCATATTTTGTGGCTATTTGAGGGGGTTATGTGGGAGCTGCATAGTTTTCCTGCTTCTACTCACCATCTTGGCTCTGCCTCTCAAAATTGTTTTATCTCCAACAAACACCTCTTTTGTGCAGAGTTGGTCTAGTATAGTTCTTCCTTTCTTAGCTCTTTAAAAAAAATTAGTGCTATTTCTTCTTTCTCATGAAGCACAACACAGACTATGAAGTTTAACTCTAAATGTCATTGATAGAGAATAGAGTTTGCTATAAAAATGGTCAGAAATGATTCCATTTTTTGGTTTCCTTTATTCCTTCTTGTTTGATTCTTACATACTACCAAAAAGTGGAATAGTTAGAAAAATGAAAAAAATTCTAGAAGAATTAATGACTCAAAGAAGAGATGTAATATACAAACACATATATCTAAACTCTATATATACATATATGTGCATATATATGTATATTGTCAAGCGTTTATATTTCACTCTCTTTACTCTATTTCTGTGAGAAACAAAAAGAAAAATTTTTGAACAAATATGCATAGTGAAGCAAAATAAATTCTCGGATTCACCACATCCAAAAATGCAAATCTCATTCTGTACCGTAAGTCTCTTACTGCTCTGGTAGGAGATTGATAGTACGCTTAATCATTGTTCTTCTGGAATTATGGTTGGTCATTGCATTGCTCAGAGTTCTTACGTCTTTCAAAATTCTTTTTCTTTACATGGTTGTTTTTATTATATACATTTTCTCTTTTTTTTTAGTTTGTATCACTTCGTAAAAATCTTGTCAGTTTTCTTTAAAGCAGCCCCCTTTGGGGGCAGCTAGGCAGTGCAGTGAATAGAGTAGTGGCCCTGGAGTCAGGAGGGACTGAGTTCAAATCCAGCCTCAGACACTTGACACGCTTCCTAGCCATGTGACCCCAATTGGACAAGTCACTTAACCCCAACTGCCCTCCAAAAAACAAACAAAAAAAAAACCCAGCCCCCTTCATTATTTATTATGGCATGATAGCATACCATAATTTGCCCTGCTATTTCACAATTCATTGATACCACACTTATTTTCCAGTTCTTTATCACAAAAAATGTAAAATTTTGTTATTGTGGTACTTTTGCTAACTTGGACTATTTTCTTTTATCTTCCAGAGATGAAATATTGTTAAAAAGTTGAGTTCAAGAAAAAAAAATTATTAAGTACTTACTATGTGGAGAAAACTGTGTCAGGTATTAGGGAAGATATCAAGTTAATAAGACTTGGTTACTGCCCTCATGGAAGATAATTGTCTAATAATGGAATAAGAAACATACATCATGTATTATTGCATATAATATGGAAGAGTTGTGAAATACAGTGATATGTGAGCTTAAGGGAAAATGTTACTGACAGATAAAAATCAGGACTGATGAGTCTAGTACATCACAAATCATTTGTGGTTAAAATTACTGAAGATATCTATGGTGCCTGATAAATCTCTTCATGCCATTGTCCAAGACAGAATTCTGGCTAAATATGCCATTTGTCCCAGTTAGTTAGGCACCTACTTTCTTTCATATGAAAGCTCAGAGCACAGTCTTTTCTTGATATTGTGTGTATGCCAGTGTATAAGATTTCAAGTCAGAAAGAAATTGACTTTAGAAAATAACAAGAGCTAGATGTGGTAATGATTTTTGTTTTATGGGTAAAAGTCATTATTGGAGGATCGTGCCTTTTTAGTGGTATATTTCTATTGCTTGTTAAAATCTTAATATGTTACACAGACATAAAATTGAAGAGTCCCACAAACAAACCATAACCACAAGTTCTTATCTCAGCTAGAGCAGCTTTAAACTTGTTTCCAAAAACAATGCTTCTCACCTCTTTCCCAAACTCTTTTCCCTAAATTTGATGTTAATTAGGTGAAGTCATCAAATGCATGTATACATAATAATTACTATTAATTACTACAATTATATTATTTATGTATTATATGCTGTAATTATATGTTAAATTACTTATTATAATTACCTATTATTTCAGTATATGCAACTTTCATGTTGGATATTAATTATTTTTTATAACTTAGCTTGAAAAATAAAGATTTTCATCACTTGAATTTGTAAGTCCCAGGGAGACTTTGTTTCTTTTATCCACTATGTGTCAGGTTAATGTTCTTCATAAGGCTAGACCAAATCATCACCATACTATATTTTCAAGGATATTTTGATCTGATTTAATAGGAATGATGTGAATATATGTAAACAAACTGATTTCATAATCTTAAATTGTGTTTTTAAGAGCTTTACCATCTATAGATAGCTCTCTCTGGGACACGTACACACACATTATGGACACATATGTACATACGCTAAAATATACATAGACATGTGTGTATATAATTGTGTTTATGTATGTATATATATAATACATACATAAATACAGTATAGACATAGGTATGCAAAAACTTGGAGAATGTTTTTGCATTGGTTCATATATCATAAGAAGGCAGTTTGTGAAGGTAGAAATCAGTAAATAAAAAATGGAAATATTGAACAGTATGGCACTTATTCTTATGTTGACCTACAACAAAACCATCATTGTAATGATAAGTTGTGGGTGATCATGCCCATTTCATATATAGAGAGAGTGATAAGGATAGACCTTCATGATCACATAGCATAATTGGTTTAGGATTTAAAGGGACCCTAGAGGTTATCTAATCCAGCACCACTATTTTATAGATAAGTGATTAATGACAAAAAGAGCTTGAGTTGCCTAAGGCCACACAGGTAGTAACTGGCATATCTGAGATTAGAAGCCAGGTCTTCTGATTATAATCCATTGCTCTTTTCATTGTGTCAATCATTCCATCACTATAAGTTTATTCTAGTTTTCCTTGTGGCATTCTCCAGGAACAGTCAAGCATCTAGAAATGTAAAAGATACCCTTGCATATACTCTTCCATAAATTTTTCTGACTTTCAGTTCTTCACTCCCACTCTGGATTTAAACTCCAAGGAAATCTCCAAATATAACTGTTTCATTTTCTCATTAAGATGCTTATCTTCATTCCAACTTCGTATGACCCACAAGGAAATATACTGACAGTAAAGTTTAAGTATATGGTGCCATAAGAAGTAGAAAGAAAATAGAATGTAGTTTTGAGAATCTGAAATGATGCTTGCTCATCCCCCTGCTCAGGTAAACAAAAATGGATCAGTCATCTGTAAACCTATTTCCTCCTCCCGAGGGAACTGTTGGGCATTTTGGAGTTCCCCCAGGGGACAGGTATTCTCAGCACTGTCAGAGAATCATCTTTTACTCCTCTACCTACTGTGAGTTATGGGGAAAAAATTAGGGGATAGCCTTATCCTTCATATTTCAAGTAATATTCCCACTACAATTTGTGTGTATTGAGCTAACAATCCCTATTTAATCATCAGGTAATTTTGGAGCCCTTTGGAGAATCTAAGAATCCCATTGAAATTTCATTGTCCCTATTTCTTCTAGGATCTGGATGGTAATGTCTCTGACCCTTCAGATGTCTGAGAGATGGATAAGGAGCTTGCTACCAGACAAAATGACCACAATGCCATGGCTTACTGTGTGGCAGTTGAGTCTGCTATCTCTTAGTGGCGTTCTCCATCTCCCCCTGTTGGCATCAGAAAGTAGCCACTTCTGTCTTGGTATTGTGGACTTATCTGTCTTTGAAAGTTTCCTTTAGGCATAACACTTGCTATATTGAGGTACCTCATAGAATTCAGCATTCATTTTGAATCTTGCTGAGGACTCATACATTGCTGGAATGATACAGATACTGTGATAGATTCTTAGTGATTGGGGGCTGAGTGAGAACACCAGGAAGAATGGACTCTCTGCACTGCAGACCCTCCATGGTTTGTAGTTCACCCTTTTTTCTCTTTTGGGATTTTTTTCTTGCTGCAATTCTAATTCTTTTTACATGAGACCCAATCTTAAAAAGTCACAGTCATTCTTCAACTTTCATGGTGGTAACATCCCTAGAAAATGGTGCAAAAATAAAGAACGCAAGTGTTGTTAGATTGAATCTATGGAAAATAGGGGATTAGGCTCCTGCAACCACCAAAACTATAATCGTTCATTAGAGATTGCAGAAAATAGACTTTTCTGCATATAGTTCTTTATAATAAAGAACTCATAGAATACGGCACTCCAAATAAAAATGGTAACATGCAAAACATTTTTTGTTTAGTAATTACCTAGAATTGTGTGAATTCTTGTGCTAATATCTCAGTAAAATATTCATTTCAGACAATACTTACTTTTCATAATACATGTAATCTATAATACCATAAGCACCCTACAGCAAATAAAATTCTTAAAACTAATTTTTTAAACTTGAATCTTACATTCTGCTGTGTTAGATGGGTATTAGATGGTATGAGGGCATTATACTGTATACTATACTGCTGTAAACCTCTCTACCTTAACTAACCTCTGAAAATCAAGAAAGAGGTTGCTGGGACTTTGGTAGCAGGTGTTGGAAAATGGGGAGCCTGGTGACATCTCAACATCACCACTGACACTCTGTCCTTCATGGCTGGTGAATGTTGTTGGAGATCATGAAGGATGCATCAGATGTGCCTCTTGTTTCTTTTTTTCATCTACTGCACACAATCAAGTGCCAACACAAAATTGAAAGTGGGACTAGTAATAAAATCATGGAAATAGTTGAAGTCTCAAAAGTTAAATATGGGAAATATTTAGGATTGACTGAATGTTCATACAAATCATGTATTTGCATTTGTGGTTTCTTTCTCTCTCCTGTTGTCTTGTTCTTCCTCTTTAAAAAAATCACAGTTTCATTGTTTTGGGCATAGTCAAAGTGCCTAGGT
The DNA here is from genome assembly GCA_028646515.1 of Pseudochirops corinnae. Taxonomy (NCBI): domain Eukaryota; kingdom Metazoa; phylum Chordata; class Mammalia; order Diprotodontia; family Pseudocheiridae; genus Pseudochirops; species Pseudochirops corinnae. The sequence continues at coordinate 6,944 of JAQQSV010011677.1, read as the reverse complement.
AGCTGCTCCAATGAAATCTTACAATACACCTTTTTCTTTTAACTTATGAAAGATCGTTGAAAAAAAGAATACATACACCTAGCTACTGCTCTCTATATACACATGCACACAAACACACACATATATGTCAATAGCATTCTATATAATTAAAGTACATGAAATGTTATTAAATTTATATATAAAATAATGTGCTGATTATTGGGGGATGCACTATTCCTCTTCTGTAATTTGCATGTAGGGAAATATGATTAAACACAGATTTCAATTTATTTCAGCGAACATTAATTAATTAAACACTTACTATGTTTCAGGCACTGCGCTAAGTGCTGGGGATACAAAAAGGCAAAAGACAAAAGAAAGCCTCTCTCCTCAAGGAGCTTACAATGTAATAGGGGAGAAAAACATACAAACAGGTATATAGAAAGTCAGCTATGTACTGGATTCATAGGAAATAATTAAAAGAAGTAAGGAATTAGAAGTTAAAGGGTTTGGGGAAGGCTTCCTATAGGAGGTTGGATTTTAGTTGTAACTGAAAGGAAGTCAGGGGTATCAGTAATTAGAATGGATAAGGGAGTGGATTTTGTTGCATGGAGCAGAGAGATGGAGTTAACTTTTTCATGGAATAGTCAGAAGGCCAATATCACTGGATCAAAGAGTATATGTTAGGGAGAAAGGTTTAAGAAAGCTTGAAATTTAGGTGAAGGTAGGTTATGAAGGACTTTGAATGCCAACCAGGGGATTTTGTCTTTGCTCCTGGAGGCAATAGGAAACCATTGGCATTTATTTAGTAGGGGAGTGACATGATCAGACTTGCAGTTTAGGAAAATAACATTGGTGGCTGAGTAAAGAATGGATTAGAGTAGGGAGAGACTTGAGAGAGGAAGACTCACTAGCAGGCTACTGGAATAATTGAGGTATAAGGTGATGAGGACCTACACCAGAGTGGTGACAGTGTCAGAGGAGGAGAGAAGGTGGTTATTCAAGAGAAGTGGCAAAGGTGGAATCAGTAGGCCTTGGCAACTGGTTGGATATGGTGAGAGAGTGAGGAATTCAGAGTGACTCCTAGGTTGTGAACCTGAAGGACTAGGAGAATGGTGTTGCCCTCCCCACTAATGGGGTAGGTAAGGGTAGCGGGATATTAGAGGGAAAGATAATTCTGTTTAGAATATGTTGAGTTTAAGATGTCTGTTGGACATTCTCTTTGAGATGTCAGAAAGGAATTGTAGATGCAAGGTTAGAGATCAATAGACAGATTGGGACAGAATTAGGAGATTTGAGTATCATCAGCATAAATAAATCCATGGGAGCTGATGAGATCACGAAGTAGAGAAGTGGAGAAGGAGAAAGAAGGATATAGGACAGAAACTTGAGGGATATCTACATTATATGTGTGTATGTGTAAAAGGTAGATAAATGTTGTGATAAGTATCTCAAGGAATCAATTGGTGAACAAGCATTTATCAATCACTTATTATGTACTAGGCAGAATGTATGAGGACTTGGAACAAAATTTCTGTTGCCATCTTCCTACAATCTTTTGAAAAATATTTAATAAAAAAGTTTTAATACTTGATCAAACAATACCTGTGGAGCCAGATTTTTTTTAAATTGAGTCTTTCTCTAATTTTTTGCATGTCTGTCTTTTTTTGTTACTTTATGTAGCTCTTTGATCTGTTTCGGACCAATAACTGTTTGGGAAAGACTTGAAGGAGAACTCATCTTAAAAACCCAGTAGGAACCTCAATAATAATAATCATTCCTTTCTTCTCCTTATTTTGCACATACTTGTAGAATGATTTTTTAAAGTGAAAAATGGATTTCAGCTAGCCTTTAGCTGGGAACATTAGCTCAGCTAGGCAAACTGGTAAGATATAAAGTAGTCCCATCTAATAGTACTAATCACTTCACAAAATAGCTTTAAGTCATAAAGTTCTGAATTATATGCAATAATAAATGTTCTCAATGCCTTTGCTAAACTCCTGTGGAAAATTCAATGGAACACCTGCCCATCCCCCATAGCCCAGAAGCCACGAAGAAGCTAAATAATCATGTTTATTTCCTTTTCAGCTCCCTGATAGTTGGATTGCATAAGCAATAAAAAGCATCTTCTGCATAATTGAGTTCAACTTAGTATTTGCTTTTTCTACATTTGTTGCTTCACTAAAAATTGACTGATAAGATTACAAAATAACCATTTTTAGTCATAACTGGTCTTGTTTAAATAAACAATAAAATGTCATGGGATCAAGAGGAATGTCTGACATTTTACAGATTTTAAAAAACTTGAGTTGCTTCTCCTATAAACCTGGAACATTTTGAGGGGGTCATAATATGTAAAAATAATAGTAATAATAAAAGAAAGCCTATTGAATTCTGTTACTTATCCCTATTTATTCTCTTGATATTTTGCCATTTACCTAAGCACAACTATATATGCATAATTTAATGGTAAAATCAAGACTTTGGATCTGTGGAAATGGGTGTACTTAATGGGTTTTTGTTACATGTTATGACATTTTTATGTGTTCCAAATTCCTAGGAGTACCTTAAGCATTTTAAAATGGAAAAAGCTTTGGGTACATTCCTTGGTGTGTGTTTGTGTATTTAGCAGGGAATTTTTGAGAAGGGCTTTATTTTGGCAACATTTGAACTAGTTTTGCATTTCCATTTTCATGATTATATGGAAGAAGAGGTTGTGTTAATGCAATGAAGTCTATCTAGTAAAAAAAACTTTTCTTACACTGACCTCAAAAGGATCTTAGGATGTGGTATTAGGAGGGTTGTTAGAAATAATCCAGTCCCACTCTTTCCTTTTACAGAGGAGTGAAAAGAGGCTTAGAGCAGTTACAGGACTCACACAAGAATACATTGGAGGTTAAGTGGAGAAGGCAGACCTGGAACCCAGCTCTATACACTGACACGTTCCCCACATCCTGGCTGCATGTTGAACTCAGAGTATCCTGCCATGACTTGAAGATTCAATGGACTCTATTCTCTGGAAGTCACAGTTTTGACCACAAAGTTCCCAGATAGAGAAAAATTCCAGAGTGCATAAATAATCTATGCTGAAACTAGACACAGGAGGGAAAATGTATTTCACTGACTTGACTTCAAGAGATATATATATATATATATATATATATATATGGATAGGGAAGGAACAGGGTTTCAGGAAAACAACTTCTAAGTTTCACAAGCACTTTTGTTGAAGGGTTTAGATTCCTGATATTAAGACCAGTCCCAATGTCCTGTCATTCTCTGGATGTAGTTAGCAATATGAAATCACTTTTCTAACCATTTCACCTCTCAAGATGTGGAGGATGTGAAAAAGGATTGCTACCCTGGGCCTAATTCTGAGTCAATAGGTATAGCTAGTTGGTTGGTGATATGAAGCAGTGGGGATGGTGAAAGCAGTACAGAGATCACCAAGAGGTGACATGAATTCTCTATGAATAATTTTGGGAAGGATGAAAACCTTAAATTGTAAATAAACAAATTTAAGAAGGAGGCAGTGTGGTTTAGTGAATAGAACACCAGAATATATAATTTATTCATTCATTTATTCAGCAGGACCTTGGTTCAAATGCTACCCTAGACACTTCCTAGTTTTGTGACCTTGGACAGTTCACTTAACTTCTCTATCCTAGTGTCTTTATCTGTAAAATGAGGGAGTTTGGCACAATGACCTTTAAGATCTTTTCCATCTCTAAATCCTATATATTTATAGGAAGAAGTGGAATAGAATGTGACATGGAAAATAACGAAGGAGAATGTTTTCATGGTGGTGGATAATAGAGTTAGAGTAAGAATCATAGTCCTTAAGTTTGAAGGGAATTGTGTGGTCTAGCCCTCCCCAAAGTATGGATGCATTCCACCTCATTGCTGACAAGTGAGCCATTTGCTTAAATGCTTCCATTCCTGGGGAAATTACTACCTTATGAAGCAGCTAATTCAATTTTTGACAGATTTAATTATTTCTAGAAAATTTTGTTCATTTATATATCACAATAATTTTTCTTATAGCCTTAGTCTTTCCCCACACAAGTGTCCCTTATTTCAAAGAAATTTTTTTTAAAGTTCGAGTAAAAAAACCCAACATAGTAACCTCACCTGAAGGTTCTCCCACTGCACTTCAAATACCAAGAGGAAGGAGGTATGTTTCAATATCTAATCTATGCAACTAATTTTAGCTGAAACATTTTAATCTGAGTTCAGTTGCTTTTTATTATTGCATTAATTTATGTTGTGATTGTTCTCGTTTTGCTTTTTTTGGTCAGTATCAGTTCATGTAAATCTTACCATGCCTCTCTTAAATTTTCATATCTATTATTTTTTATCACATAGTAAAATTTAATTTATATTTATATGGTATAGTTTATTCAGCCATTCCCCAGTCTGTTGGTTTCTACCTTTTTGCTGTCATAAAAGTATCAAATGTTTCTTAATTTTTAAAAAAGTTCTTCCATATGTGGAATCTAAATGTGCCTAGTTATCACTTATTGATTATTTTTTTTTCCTTTGGAAATGTGTAGAATAAGTTCATGTTCTCCTGACTCCAAGGTTTGTATTCTGTCTATTTCATAAATAGGAAGGATAAATATTCTGTGAAGTATAGACCATTGACCCTATTGTTGAAACCAAGTTAAATTCTAGAATAAACTATTAAGCAAAAGGCTTTTGAGCACTGAAAAAAGTAGCAATCATCATAAGTCAGTACAATTTCAATATGAACATGTTATTCTTTCTGAACTACATTTAATTTTGACAATATAGATCAGGGGGTGGGCCATCTCCAGTTGTCCTGATCTGTTATCTGGCCACTGGACCCAGATGACTTTGGAAGAGAAATTTAGGCTGGTGACTTTGTGTCCAATTCACTTGAATATAATGGCATCACTTCCCTGATGTCATGGTTCTCTTCTAAAAGGAAGGGAAAACAACAAGAAAAGATCAGGGGAAGGCAGTAGGGGAAAAATACATATACGATATAGTATTTCTGCATTTCCACAAGACATTTGCAGAACTTCTCATGATGTCTTTTTATCAAAGTAGAGAAATGTGTATTGTGTAATGGTTCTTTTAGGTGAATTTGTGACATCCACCTGGAGGGAAGTCAGTTTTAAAGACCAGTTTTAAATATGAAAAATCTTGGAACTTAATGGAAAAGAAAAAATGAAAAAAAAATGAATGCAGGCAATAAGTATTCAGTCTGCAGTAGACGTTGATGTACATATTGTCTTCATTAAGTACAATTCTTGACAAAGAAATGATTTGTGTCATCTTCTATAAAAATGGAGATAATAATAGCTTTTACTTCACACGGTTGTTTTGGGAATCAAGATAATGTATGAAGAATGTAACAAATTTTAAAGTACTTGTCAGCTATTATTAGAGTTGCATTATTATCATCATTAGACACAAAGAATAGTAATCTATGCCTTAGAGAATAAACTTATTATTTTGGTACCCCAAAGATAAGGGAAGGAAGGACTTATAAAAATGTTTTAATTGTGAAAATGAAAAGAGGATGACTTGGTTTGAAATGCAGTGTGGAAGAATGAGATATCTTAAATTCATGGTAATGAACTAAACCAGTGGGCCATAGAAGTTAGAGTGGTTACAGAATTTACATCACTTGAAAGGGAAACGTTTACGAAACTTCCTAATGGGTTTGTTGTTTTATGATTCACTAGTTCTTTTCCCATTTAAAAAATAAATTGCATGTTTCACTATTATCTATTATCTTTCTCTTTGCTGATTTGATAAGGTTTCTATAATTTATTCAGTATTAAAAAGTAAGAAGGAACAGGTTTAATAATGTCCTGGAGTCACTTATTCATTTTCTTTCCTCATGGTGGGCTCTAATATTAATTGTTCTTTCATGGCTCACACAGAGTATGGCTATTTAGAATCATTTTAGATTGCACAGATGTTTTGTAAATTGTAAAACTTGATAGATGGTATCATTATTAGTTTTTCTAATGGAGCTTGGTATAGCATTAAAAAAAAACCTCATTTGTCCATTTATCTAAGCAGAAAAAGATTCCTCCCCCCCCCTTTTCATGAGGAAGGCAGGTTATTTAGTTACCATTACTCTTACAGGAGTGGTGACAGGAAGTGGACTTTAAGTTGTGTTATAAGGAGATAAATATAATCTGCAGGTCACGAATATTATTTATAACTTAACGTAAAAGGAAATGGACTTTGCTCTTCCTTCCTATGTCACTCTCCCCCTTGCCCATATGTCTAAATGTGGCTGCATGATAGAAAAAAGAACAAAAAAAATCAAGCCATGTTAACCCATTTCTAATTGATATCATAGGCCACTCATCCACAAATCAGTTGTTCAGATGACCTTTTTGGGTAGGGTAACAGTAATTGCAAACAGGAATGACTATGTTTGAATTCCTGATTTGCAGGGATGAGAAGGGAGACTGTTTTATCTCTTTAACTCTTTTGTGTCATTAGATGCAAATGGAGATTCTGTGATGGCTTCACTGATCTTGCATTAACATTTAACACACTGAGTCAGGCTTCTGTCCATTCAGTAGAGATGATTGTTGCTTCAGTTCTGACTCCAATGTCATAATTTGTAGTCTCTTCACCAAACTGGTCACCTTAGGACATCAGTTTACCATTGCCATTCTTAAAATTCGTATGTTCGTATGTAGGAGAAAGAATGATAGATTTTGCATCTGATGAATTGGGTTTGAATCCCAGGTCTGCTTTTTACTCTATGTATGACCTTGAATAAGTTGTTAATAACATCCAGTTGGATGTAGTCAATGATAATAATAATAATATTAATAATAAGCAAACCTCTCCTTTCTTCTACTGTTATATTAGGGGTTTGAACTAGAAGATCCAGGTTTTCTACCACCCTAAATCTATGTTCCTATAATTATCCCCAAATATTTTTCTGGACAACATACTGTTATTGTTTT
>JAQQSV010011676.1:0-12946 GCA_028646515.1 Pseudochirops corinnae | reverse complement strand
TTTTTCAGTAAGAATGTTTGAAAGTCCTCCACCTCACTGAATGACCACATTTTCCCCTGAAACACTATACTCAATTTTGCTGGGTAGGTGATTCTTGGTTTTAATTCCAGCTCCCTTGATCTCTGGAATATCATATTCCAGGCCCTTAAATCCCTTAATGTAGAAGCTGCTAGATCCTAGGTTATCCTAATTGTGTTTCCACTATATTCAAATTGTTTCTTCCTGGCAGCTTGTAATATTTTCTCCTTGATCTGGGGACTCCAGAACCTTTCTATAATATTCTTAGGAGTTTTCTTTTGGGGATCTTCTTCAGGAGGTGATCAGTGAATTCTTTCAAGTTCTATTTTGCCCTGTGGTTCCAAAATATATGGGCAATTTTCCCTGAGAATTACTTGAAGGATGCTTTCTAAGTTCTTTTTTTTGATCATGGCTTTCAGGTAGTCCAATAACTTTTAAATGGTCTCTCCTGGATCTGTTTTTGGGTCAGTGGTTTTTTCAAGGAGATATTTCAGATTGCCTTCTATTTTTTCATTTGTTTGGATCTGTTTGACAGTATCTTGATTTCTCATGAAGTCATTTGCTTCCATTTGCTCCATTCCTATTCTGAAGGAGTTATTCTCTTCAGAAAGTTTTTGAGATTCTTTTTCCATCTGGTAAAGTCAGCTTTTCAATGCATTCTTCTCCTCATTGGCTTTTTGGGCCTCTTTTGCCTTTTTAGTTAATCTATTTTTTAAGGTGTTAATTTCTTCATTCAGGTTGTTGACTCTCTTTGCATGACTTTCTTGCATTATTCTTATTTCTCTTCCCAATTTTTCCTCCACTTCTCTCATTTGGTTTTCAAAATCCTTCTTAAGCTGATCTCTAGATTTTAGGCAATCTTCATGTTTCTTGGAAGCTTTTGGTGCAGAAGTTCTGACTGTGTTGTCTTACTGCCATTCCCTGCTTTGATCCTTCTTTTCCCCAAAGAAGGAATCTAGAGTTTGGTTGCTGTTCTTACTTTTCTTCCTTTGTCTGCTCATGGTTGGCCAGTCAATGATTTTTTAGCTCTGTGTAACACTGCTTCCAGAGGGGAAAGCTCTGTTCCAAATTGCTGGGGTTTTCCCAGCTGCCAGCACCTTTAGGAGGCTGCTGCTGCCCCACCAGCTTTGGCTCACTGAACACGCACCCCAGGAGCACCAGCCAAGACCACAATCCAGATCCAAGCCGCTCAATGCAAGAGCATTTGGCATCTGAATGATTGCTTGGCACCCCTGCAGTCTGCAGGCCAGGAGATCTGAAGCAGCAGGGCCTCTGTTTCTGCTGCTTCCTTGCCCTGCAGGTAGTTTGGCTGGACCTGCTTTTCTCCCTCAATTTTAGCTGAGTTCCACTGACCTTTCACTTGGTCCTTTTATTCTTATGGCTTGATAATTCTGGAAACTGCCACAGCTGCCACAGATCCACTCTCCTGAAGCTCCAGCTGCAGCTTAGCTCAGCTTGTCAGGCCACCCCCAGAGCCAAGCCACCTTTTCAAGCTGGGCTGGTTTCAGCTCCCAGCACTGAGATGGTCCCTCCTGGATGAGCTGCCTTCAGTGGGAAGTATATTTGTGCGTGTTTTAGAGCTCTAGAATTTGTTTAGAGTCATATTTTATGGGTAGTTTGTCGTGCCTGTGTGGGAGCTGCTATACCTTGCTGCTCCTATGCTGCCATCTTGGCTCCCTCTGTGAATTCTTTCAATTTCTATTTTGCCTTTTGGTTCTAGACTATCAGGGCAATTTTGCTTGATAATTTCTTGAAAGATAGTGTCTAGGCTCTTTTTTGATTATGAGTTTCAGGTAGTGCAATAATTGTAAAATTATCTCTCCTGGACCTATTTTCCAGGTCAGTGGTTTTTCCAATGAGATATTTCATATTGCCTTCTATTTTTTCATTTGTTTCGATCTGTTTTATAGTATCTTGATTTCTCATGAACTCATTAGCTTCCATTTGCTCCAATCTAATTTTGAAGCAGTAATTCTCTTCAATGAGTTTTTGAAATTCCTTTTGCATCTGGCCAGTTTGGCATTTTAAATCATTCTTCTCATTGGCTTTTTGGGCTTCTTTTACCATTTGAGTTAGTCTATTTTTAAAGGTGTTATTTTCTTCAGTGTATTTTTGGGTCTCCTTTAGCAGACTGTTCATGATTTTCCTGCATCATTCTCATTTTACTTCCAAATTTTTCCTCCACTTCTTTTACTTGGTTTCCAAAATCCTTTTTGAGCTCCTCCATGGCTTGTAACCAATTCATATTTTTCTTATTGGCTTTTGATACAAGAGTTCTGACTTCATTGTCTTCCTCCCACTCCATGCCTTGATCATTTTTGTCCCCCAAAAAGGATTTTATAGTCTGTTTGTGCTTCTATTGCTTGCTCATATTGGCAGCCAATTACTTGACCATTGAGCTCTTTGCCATGGCAGAACTCTGCTCCCAAAAATGTAGAGAGCTTTATTCCAAATCACTGGGGTTTTCGCAGCTGCTGGAGCTATTAGGAAGGTGCTGTCTCTAAAGCATCCACAAGCTGTGGCTCACTGGTTACACACCCAAGGACCACCCCCTAATTCCATGATCCAGATCCAAGCAGGTTAAAGCAAAAGCCATTGCCCTCTTGAATGGTTGCTTGGACCCTCTACAATGTGCAGGTCAGTAGCTCCTGAGGCAGCCAAGCAACACAACCGCCATCCCTCTGCCTGCTTCTAAACCCTCGGGCAACAGCCTAACCATTCTCTTCTCTCCCCTTCTGTTTCAACAAAATTCCACGCTGACCTTTTACTTTGGTGTTAATGGCTTAAGAAGTCTGGAAGCCACCACAGCTGCTAGTTATTCACTCTTCTTAAGTCTGCTCTGGCCAATGGTTGTTGGGAGCCACCCTGAGTCTGGAATAGTGGCTCCCCCGAAGGACAGTCCTCAGCTCCAAGCACTCTGCAATACCTTTCCTGTTGGCCTGCTGGGCTATCTTCTGCAGTAGATTTGTTTCTCTCTGTCACATTGTGGGTTTTGTAGCTTTAAATTTTGTTTCGAGTCATTTTTATAGGTAGTGAGCCCATGCCAAGTTTTGTACTTCTACTCTATCATCTTGGCTCCATCCTCATATACCTATTTTGTAGGTTTTAAAGATATCATAATGAAAGTTGCAAAATATTTTTTTCTTTTGAAAACTGTATTCTTTAGTCACTAGACAGTCACATATCATCAATTTTAATACATTTATTGAATGAATGAATTTTGTCTTCTTTACTTAGATCAGTGCTTCTTTTTTTAAAATGGTACAGATGAAAAAGGCACTCAAAATAAAACCTAACTGAAATATGATTTTCATAGAGAATGTTGAACCTGCAGTGATAAAGAACATACTTGGCATTTCAAAACCAATTTTAATGGAACATGATCTTTTTATTTCATATATGTTATGATATCAAGTTATATATATGCATATTAAGATTTGCATATGCTTTCAAAACAAATCTCAGAAGAAAGGTAAACTCCAAACTCATTCATGTGATATATGTTTCAATAATTTTCTTTTTTCACTTTTTCCATTTAATGCAAATATATACTTCTCACTTAAGCTTCTTTTCATTGAATGACAGGATGAAATATTGCTATTTCATATGGATTATTTTTACTTAATGAAATGCCGCTCTGATGTTTGTCTAATTGTTTGGAGAAGAATAAATAGACACAAAAAAAATCTACTTTGAATTTTGAAAGCCTAATTTCCTCACTATATCAGGAGAAGTATAAAGGAAGTTATTCCAGAAATGAATGTTGATTAAAGGGGGTGAGAGGCAGTATAATTCAGTGGAAAATCATGGAATTTGGAAAGCTTTTAGGTTATACTATCTCGGAAAGCCATTCACTCACTATGGGTTTGCAATTTTCATAAGTTGAAGTAGTGCCAATACTGAATCAATACCATATGTTTGAACTTATTGAAACAGTAAGACATTATGCAATTATAATAAGATTTTGAAATTTCACATTAAAAATGTCCATTTTTAGTCAAAGTTTGTTAAATAGTCATTTGACTCTCTTTTCCCCATCCTACAATTCCCAGAACAAATCTTCCAACTGTATAGTCACATTAACCTTCTTCTTATTGCAATGAGAAATAACACTCTCTTTTTATAAAAACCCCTTTTGCTCCCCAATATAATAAAATAATGCATTTTCTAAGCAAGTACTGTGTGAAAAGGACTGTTACTAGAGATAACACAATCCAAAAAACAAAACAAAACAAAATCCAGTCTATGACCTCAAGGAAATTAGAAACCTTCTTATTTGTCTTTAGCATTCTCTTTATTTCCATGTATAATGACAGTATGCCCAGAGCATCCAGGTAGGGTTAGGAAAATAGTAGAAAGCCACATAACATAATTTTCAACTTTTTACTAAAATATTACTGTTCTTTTGCTATATTAACTGCAGGTAAAGAGCTAATGTAAGAAACTCTTAGGAGGCAGAGCCATGATGGTGGTGTAGAAGCAGGAAAACTCCCTTCCCCACCTCAAAAAGCTCAAATGGCACTGCCCATTGAGAGGGTGGTTGGTGGTAACTGATGATATTGTAATTCAGTTGTGATCCAGGGGTGGAAAACTTTTGACCTTTGTACTTTGCGATTGACTAAATGAATGTACTTTGTTTATGATTGTAAACTACTCTCCAATTGAGTAGAGTAAAGACTTTGTGGTTGACTAAGTGAATGTACTACCCAGGGGTGGAGTCCTTTGTGATTGAATTGAGGTTTTACTAAATGATTGAGTTATACATGGTGGATGTTGTATTTTGATTTTCTGTGAATGTTTTGCCTTAATTTGTTACTGAATAAATAGAGTTTGCTATGCTTGTAATCAGAACTTTGGAGGGAGCTTTTGCTTGGCATTACACAGACACACAGACACACACATAGACACACATACACACACACTCTACTGCACTATTCAATAACAGTATAAAATCAAAACAAATGAATCAATCCCTAAATCAGTCTGCATGCCTCATTTCTGAAAGACCTAATATTACTTCATTCTAGCATTTAATGTCCTATTTCCTCCTTTCCTCTTCCATGCTGTTAAATCTCACAGGTACTAGATTTGCATAAATTTAATAAAATTTCAGACTTTCCATTTACATGTTATCACATCCATATATAATCTCTGTTTTCAAATCCAATAATGAAATAGATAGTATTAATCACTGTCTTTAAAGAAAAAAGAGAAAGGTTCCACTAATTATTTAAGATTAAAGCATAAGTTAAATGTATATCAATCACTTTGGAGTTATTTTAAAGCTATTTTACCACAAAGTGAATAAGTGATTATTTTTCATATAATTAACAATGATGATAGTCACATGCTTATATAAAACATGACTACTATTTAAATTTGAAATAAACTAGATCAAAGTGCATGAAGCTGAATAGTAAAGAAAACAATTTGGTATTTTACACATTAGTCATTTGGGGGAAAGTATCAATGGAATCACTGAAAATCTCTTAACATTCTCAGCTCATTTTATCAACAGCAATACTTACAGTTCATCATTAGATATCTAGCACATAGAAGGCATTTAATGAAGGCTTTTCGATTGATTTACTGATGTATTATAACTGGATCATAGATTTAGAATTTAGAAGACTTGAGAAGTCTAAATTCCATAGGGTAATAACTGGACTGAGGCCACACAGGGAATAAATGGTTAAATGTGGATTCAGACCCAGATCATCTGAATTAAAATACTGTGCCCTTTCTACTGTATCATACTTGCTCTCATTGTCACCAGTTTTCAAAACGAGTTTTTATTACTGGTAAGTAATTATGTTTATTAGATTTTGAAGGCAAAGATACACGTAAAAAGTCATACAACATATGTGTGTATATACCTATGTATGTGTGAATTTGTGTGTGTATGTATATGTATATATATATACATATATATATATACAATCTATTGCAGACACTGCTGGTATCTATAATATTGCCCATTCACACATTGGAGATGTGATGGCGACAACAAATCATTAGTGTGTCAGTGTGGTGGATGAGTAGCTTAACAACAAAAATAACAGTTAACAAATATATGAAACTATATAAAAGCAAACAACTTTATCAGTTCTTCTTGCTCAGCACTATGGTAGAAAGAGCACTGAATAATTTGCAAGCAAATAGCTTGGGACAAAATTTGGACTCTGCCATTTACTCACCTGTGTGAACCAGGGAGAATCATTTCACCTTTCTGGAAGTGCCAGATTTACTCATGTGAAAAATAAGGAGGTTGAAATCAGTGACCTGTAAGCTCTCTCCAAGCTTTGGTGCCATTGCATTGTGGTTAAGTGCTATTATCAAGCTCAGGCAATCATAGAACCAAGAAGAAATTATTTGACTACACTTTGTGAAACTTTACCCAACATGTTCACTGTATTTTACATCATATGTTTTTTTTTTTTTCCCCAGTTCCACATATTTGAATTTCAGTTTTTATCATTTCTCAAAGTGCATGTAGTTCTCCTCTGTCTATAAAGCAACATTTGCAATATGTATTACCATGAAAACTACTACCTCTGGAGAAGTAAGAAAAGATATAAATGGCTTTATTTCTATATTTTTAAGGAACAGGGGGACTAGAAATAGAAAAGTAAAATAGAAGTGTTCTAGAATACATGAGTACATGATTTTACTTCTTTTTTCATATTCTGCTAAACATGCAAATAGTGATAGGTAATATTTTGAATATTAAATTCTACTTACCTTTTGTACCTAACACTTAACCATTTCACATAATCATGGAACACATGAAATCATACGGAAATTCTTTATAAAAAAATAACATTGTAACACAATAATTATTTTCTAATACACCTATTATCTTTTCTAAGGAATGTACAATATATACAAAATAATTTACTGTATATTTATGCTTATATAAATATTTTGCCCTGAAGGTGTGATATGATAGGTACAGAGAATTCCTAGTGATGAAGGTCCTTCCAGTTCTGCAAGCAATTCTTTCATCAGTTATAGTTGCTTACGACCTTGAGCAACTGAGTGATTTGGCCAGGATAACACAACTAATATATGTTAGAGACAGGATTTAAATTCAGGAGATCTTCTTTACAGTGAGCCTGATTTTTAATCCATTATGCTTTTTTTGCAACAGTATATCCAGTCTACACCCATAAACACATTCGTGTACACACACACACACACACACACACACACACACACACACACACATACACATACACACACACATATGCATCTGTAGTCTTTCAACATTAGCTTACCACAAGGTTGAGAAAAGTCACCTTTGGCTGTGTAGATGGACCAGGCTGTGTCTCCTGAATTTTTAGTATGAGAGTAAAGGATTCCTTAACTCACAGCAGGTGACTTAATAATACAAAGATTGTTCAGAGCTGAAAAGAACATATTTAATTCTACTTTCCCATGGCTGTCTTTCAAATACTTAAATACTATTATCACATATCCCCCAAGTCATCCCTTTTCCAGGTTAAACATTCCCAGTTCTCTCAACAAATCCTTGTAGAGAAAAACCTACTCTTTTGGTCCCCTCATAATCTTGATTGCACTTCTTTGTGCATGCACCATCTTATGAATTCCCCTTCCTAATTTGGGTGCCAGTGACTAGACCCAATACTCCAGATTTGCTTAGACCATGGGAGAGTATAAAATGATAATCATGTAATTTAGTCTTTGATAGAATGTGTTTTGAGACAACATAGCTTCAGTAAAGGAGTAGAATACAAATTGGAACTGTGTCAGATGAAAGAGTTTGGAGTCTGAATCTGAGGTCAGAAAAAGTCTTTATTCTTTCTTGTGAGAAAGAACTCTGTCCCTGTCACCCACATGGTGTCTGCCAGGTAGAGAGCAACAAGTAGAAGCAAGCCCATGGTTATATAATCTTCTAATGCAGAAACTCAACCCCCCTAACCGGTAGGGGGCCTGGGCCACAACCTAATTGCCAGAACCTATCTCTGAGACAAAGGACCCGGAAACATGTGGGTGTCCAATGAAAGCAGTCTTAACCTTATTTGGCATATCTTGTGCTGAGGTGGTACTGGGGAGGGTTTCCATTGCTCTAAATCCCAGTGAATACTGAAGCCATTCTAGATTTGATTTTTCAGAATGGGGAAACCAGTATAAATTATCCCTCATAGAACTATGGAAAAATATCACTATTTTTACAGTCATTGGGGTGGGCTTACAAACTTTCTATTAGTTCAGGTTTGATATTAGAATGAAATGAAGCATATTCAACATTGAATAACTGACAAAAGGAGATTAAAGTAACCCTAATTACATGCAATAATGATACAGTAGTACATAGCCTCCATAGCTATACACCCTTCACACCTGCATCTCCATATGGAAACTCACACATTTTGCAGGGAAAAGGGACTTGTATGTTTCACATCTCTCAGTCTGAATTACACTGACCACCTATGGAAGCATTTTTCAATGCCCCAAGGTGAGCCAAAAGACACCAGTTAGTCTCTTCAAGAGAGGCACATCCAGGGCTTTGCTACAATTATGGGCCAATAAAGTCCTCACTTTATGGCCTTTTTAAGGAAATAATAGTCTAACACATATAGAAGGGAGGGGGAACTCTGATAGATAACAACCCTATCACAATACCAATAACAAAACTCAGAAAGGAATAGTAATAGAAAGATAACCTAAATAATTTAAAAGAAATAAGTATTAGAATCAATGTGTTATAAAATGTTTAACACATATTTCTATAACACAATATTTGCTAACTTTAATTTTGTTCCCTTCGTTTCCCTTTTATCTCTAAACAGAGATTTATTTCTTATAACAGAAAAAAAAACTAAAATAATTTTTAAAAATTATCTTGGAAAAACTAACCAATACAATCAATTATCATATTGTGTTTCGTATCTCCCATTCCCAGCTCTTCAAAGAAAGGAAGGTTTCAGACTCATATCTCTTTTTTAGGGGGACAAAGTTTAGTCAATAAATATGTATATGTTTTCCTGGTTCTGTTTTTTTTTTAATAAATTTCTATAAGTCCTTCTACATGTGGTATATGTCATTGACATATAGGGAACTGTCTGTTATACTGATTTTTTTTGTATGATGCAATAATCTTTCATTATATTCATTTGCCATAATTTATTATTCAATATCCTAATCAATGGAAAGCTACTGTATTTCCAGTTCTTTGTTAGCACTAAAGATACTACTGCAAATATTTTCTAGTATATGGGATTTTTATATCTTTTGATATCCTTGATATTTTGATTGAAAAGGCATAGATTTTAAAAAGTTAAAATTTATCTAAATAATTAAATGACATTTACTTCTATAGAAGTCAAACTAAACAAGAAGAAAACCAAATTATAACAAAATTCTTTTGTAGAAAGAGAACATTTAAAATCTCAAGGAAAATAATGAAATGAAAGGATGTTTCTAGTTCTTAAATTATATTAAAAAGAAGTTATCATCTGTATTATATGATTGTTGTGAAAATAGATTGGTATAAATAATCAGATAAACAAGAATGAGAAACATTTTAATTTAATAATCTAATGTTCAGGCAATCTAAGAACAAAAACTTCTTAAGTAAAGGCTACCTATTTGAGAGGAGTGCTAAGAAAACCAGAAAAACAAAACTTGAAAAAGCTGAGTTTGAGCCAGCACCTTACAGCACATACCATACTATATTCCAAATATAATCCTTATATAAAAAGAAAATGCTATATCTTTTTTTCTAATTGAGTAAAATAGATGGGATTATCTCTCACTATTGACAGAAGGTAAAGTCTTAATTGAACATGAGAAAAGAAATAAGAAAAGATTACAGAGTAGTTGTTTTTGTGTGACATTGGAAAGTTTTTGAAGGAAAAAAATCAATACAATTCAAATGAAGAGGAACATTGTTAAGTTTTGCTAATTTTAAAAATTAAATTGAAAAAACAGCATTAAATATATTTTATAAGAGTCTAATTACAAAAAATTATATATGTATATGTAGGGCATACACAGACACACACACATATATTTGTGTATATATCTATCTATGCGTATGTGAAGTTACAATATGGAATGATGGCTAGATGATAGGTAGATC
The DNA here is from genome assembly GCA_028646515.1 of Pseudochirops corinnae. NCBI lineage: Eukaryota > Metazoa > Chordata > Mammalia > Diprotodontia > Pseudocheiridae > Pseudochirops > Pseudochirops corinnae. Next base: position 2,823 of record JAQQSV010011676.1, on the reverse strand, counting down.
GCTAGATAAAGAAGATCAAATGTCTTTCGCCAATAGTCAAATGATATGCAGAAAATTTTTATAAAGTAATTATAAATTATAAACACTACATGAAAGATTATGGCAAGTCACTATTTCTTAGGCAAAATTCAAATAAAAAAGTCTCTATAATGCCATATCACACGAATTGAATTTTCAAAGATAATAAAATATTAAAATAATCAATGTTCGTGTATATCTGAAAAGGCAGTAACAGTAATGAATGCCCAGTTGATGGAGCTGTATATTGGTCTAACTGTGTAGGGGAAAAAATGAAATTAAACATAGAAAAATGGTTTAACTTTACTTGCCCAATGATTCAGCGATATAACTACTTGCTATAGACTTTTTGAAGGTCAAAAGCTTAGGAAACAGTTCAATTTTATAGAGAAATATATCTATAGTAACAGATTTATGGTAGCAAATGACTGGATGCACAAAACTAGGATTTTTTTTTTAATATCATAGACTATTATTTCCCTGTTTAAAAAGAGCCCTTGGAACAAGAACGGAAGGAAAATGAGCAAGCATTTAATAAGTACATATTAGGTACCAGACAGGATCACAAAAAGTCAAATAAGACTGAAAAATGACAAAATATCTGAATATGTGTCAGCCACTCTGTAAAACATTTTATAATCAGTATGTCATGTGATCCTCACAAAAAACCCTGGGAGGTGGATGCTATTTTATCCCCATTTTACAGATGAAGAAACTGAGATTCAAGGAGTTTAAGTTTCCTACTCAGGTCACAAGGCTAGTCTCTATCTGAAACTGCATTTGAACTCAGTTCTTTTTGGCTCCAGGCACCATGGACTATCTACTGTACCAAATGGAAAGAAATTATGTCTTATGAGTTATTGGTTTTGCCAAGGTTTGTGGCCCAAATAAGCTAATTAGGCTTTATGTTACTAATGAGTTTAAATAGATACTCTTTACTCTTGGAGACTCATGATGGGAAGTAAAATGTTTTTGGGTTTTTTTTTGCTTTTGAGGTGGGGATCTTTATAATACAGAATCAAGAAGTAAGCATAGGTCTTCAGATTTTATAATTACTTATTAACTACATGGGTTGTCACTGACCTCAGTGAGTCCACTGGGAAAACATTTGGTATCTATGCCTTTGTAACTTTAGTATAATTAAAGCATTTTAAGAGATCCTCTGTCTCATTGATGCTGGCACACTAGATAGGGAGCTCACATTAAAATAGTCCTGGGATTGGTATTAGACATGTGGGAAGAATTGTATTGTCTTAGGCAGAGCAAAGCAAAGAAAACAAAAACACCAGTTTATGCGATGACCACAGTAACATAAACCAAAACACACTGAAAGATATCAGAACTTTGATCAATGCAGTCTCCATTTTTGAGGTCCCAGGGAGAAGTAAGACTCCTTCATTCCATTAGAAATTTCATATATTACAGGAGCAGAAGGAAATTCAGGCAGGCAGATCTGGTGAGTGTGTTATTGTTTTTGGTTTTTGGTTTTTTTTCCTGCTTAATGGCTAATCTTTGTTACAATGGTAAGTTCTTTGTATTAGGATATGCCAGTGGGAATTAGAAGCAATGAAAATAATTCTGCATCACAACAGGGATTTGATGAATGTTTAAGGTTCGATCAAATAGCATTTATTTAAAGGAAAAGAAAGGGAGAGAATTCTGGGAAGATGATAGAGTGAGTAAGAAAATTTCCAGCTCTCAAGATTTTCCCCCACCAAAGAGATAAAAAAGCATCTTAAGGTGAACAAAGTGATGGTAAAAATAAATAGGAATAGAGGCACTAGAGATATCTTCCCAGGACAACTGGAGAAGATAAGAAGAAAAATTCTGGTATGTGGTTTGGTCTTTGTGAAGGGTAAATATCTCCAGGTTAGGGTCCATTTTAACAACAAACTGCAAGCCCTTAGTTGGTTTGAGAGGTTACCTCCACTCCAGACACACACCCCCCCCAAAAAAATCGGGGGAGTTTTGCACGTGAGCATAGGAAGTCTGAGGAAACTTCTGCTGATAAGGAATGCCATACCCAACTGTGCAACAGAAAGCAGTAGGGGCAAAAAGGAAAGAACACACACCTGATTAGTGCAGAAGCAGTGGGGCGGAAAGCCTCTGCCTGTGGGCACTTACAGAAGGTTGGAGGTTTGACTTTGGTTCCAGACCAGAGGGGAGAACTGGAGATTTGGGGCAAGAGGCACTATCCCCCATACCACAGGACTAGAGGTGATTACAAAAATTAAGCTATTATCACAAAAAAAGCAGAGGCAAAGGAGAAGAATCCAACCATAGAAAGCTATTATGGGAATAAAGGAGTTCAGGTTTATCTTCGGAGGATACTGAAGTAAATGAAACCCCCAAAGTTTAATGTCAAACTTGCCAAAAAAGAATTCATAAAAGATCTTTTTTTAAAGTTAACTTTTGTTTATTTTTAGTTTAAATCATTCATTTCCACAAGATTTTGAGTTACAAATTTTCTCCGCATCTTTCCCCTACCTACCCCCCCTAAACAGTAATCCCACTGTAAAACCTCTATCCCAATCTACTCTCTTCTATATCCTCCCCCATCACCCCACTGACTTTCTGGTAGGGCAAGAGGGATCTCCTTACCCCAGTCCCTGTATTTCTTAATTCCCAGTTGCATGTAAATAATAATGATACAAATAATGATAATAATATCTATATACATATATATACACATATAATTTTTTAAACATTTGATTACAGAACTTTAAATTCTAGATTCTTTCCCTACCTCCCTCATCACCCACCCCCATTGGAAAGACAAGCAGTTCAATACAGGCTGTAAATGTG
>JAQQSV010011675.1:0-12946 GCA_028646515.1 Pseudochirops corinnae | reverse complement strand
TTCATAATTACCTGGAGAGGCTTATACAAATTGGTGCTAAGTGAGAAGAGCAGAACCAGCAAAAATTTGTACACAATCACAGACACATCATTTGTGTGATGACCAACCTTGATAAACTGGACTCTTCTCAGCAACACATAGCTATAAGACAACTCTACAAGTCTCAGGATGGAAGGAGATATCTACATTCAGAGAAAGATCTAGAAAGACTAGAGTTTAAATGGAGACTGAAGCAACACATGCTATCGTCCTTTTTCATGTTTGCTTTTGTTTCTTTTTTTTCCCATTGTTCACTCATTGGTTACAACCCTTCTATACAGCCAGACTATTGTACAATGTGAAAGTATTTGCAGATCCTATACATGATTGCACGCCACCATGGTGGCGGGGAAGGGAGGGGAGAAAATCCGAAACTCAAGGGATTGTGAAACTGAATCTTGTAAACTAAAAGTGGATAAACAAGTCAATGGAAAAAAAATTTCTAATTAGGCACTGAATCACAAGGGTTGTGATGCCCTCTGGCTTTAAAAAGGGTATATATACTCTGAGTTGGTATTTTGCTTTGGAGGCTCCCTTCTGAGAAGGATCTTGTGGTTCCCTGGTAGAGATTCTGAGTGGCCATATGTTCAGAGTTCCCAGACTGTTTAGAGGTAAAGGCTTTCTCCATCCAGGAAGGTATGTAAAGTGTATAGTTGATTCAGGCAGTCAGAACCCTGTCTGTTGGTGTTCATTTCTCTGTATTTTCTCTGAAGTGTTGACTTTTCACCTAAACTAGTGAATGTAATTTAAAAAAAGATTGTTGACCCCTTAAACAGCTATCTTTCCTAATAAAGCAGACCTAAGAACCTGTGCTAGCAGCCATCCAGTGTGGTTATTAGTGTGGTTGTTGTTACAGGGTCTCAAGATTCATGGTCAGGAGCTGTGCTGAGTACTGAAGAGCTGGAACTGAAACTGGTACTGAGGTAGGCAATAAGATGCCAGCCAAGCCAATCAAAGAGTATTTTTAATTTGTCCCACACCTTCAATCATTCTGTGGCCACATGAATGTTTTCTACTCTGCTAGATTCCATAAACTCTTGCCCACCAACTTTTGCTGAATTCACTTCAGCTGGCAAGCTGCCACCAGAGCTGCCCTCATTTTTCTCTATGGCTACAACCACCCCTAAGCCGTGGCAGACCCAGCCCTCCCTGGGCAACCCAGTACCTATACCCCACTGCAGTTCCCCTTCCCTGGGCAATGCCCCAGGATCCCAAATTACCCTTTTCTCCTTCCAATTAAAACTCTCACTGATTACGGGTCTGTTATGGGAATCTGAAGATCTTCCCTGCTTCTAGGCCCTTTGATAGGATTAAGTAGCTCTGAGAACCTTCCTTGATTTGAAAATATACTCTGCCCCCTAATAGGCTGAATGTGGTCACATGGAGACTATGGCGGGAAGCTTGTTCTTCAGGAATGCCCATGCCTTATGACTTTGTGATTGGACAGAGGGCTGTGACATTCTCTGATCCAGGAGAAGGCTTTATATACCCTGATGTGAGGTTTTGCTTTGGGGCTCACTTTGGAAAGAGTTGTGTGATTTGGCCACATGAGACTCTGGGAAGCCGTTGAGACCCCTGGCTTTGAAAACCCAGATATTGATGCTTCCCTCTCTGGTAACTGACTAGGTATGGATGTAATGGTCAGACGACTGGAAGCCCTGTCTGCTGATCTGTTTCTCTGTCTGCTTGTAACTTCTGTTTGTATTCTCTGAAGCTCAGGGTGCTGACTTTCTCCCCCTCAACTAGGTAAATGATATAGGTTTGGTTGATTAAAGTGAGATTGTTAATCCTTTTTGAGTTGCTTTCCTTTAGAAAAGCAGATCTAAGAACCTGTGCTAGCAGCCATCCTGGGCATGCTAGAGTGCTTGCTGATATAGTATCCGGCTCTAGTCACCTGTCACTGAAGAAAGCTCATCTGGACATCCTACTCACATTAAGGAACCTGGACCTGTAGTCAGGAAGACCTGGGTTTGAATCCCATCTATACCTTGCTGTCAAATGAGGAGGTTCCATCTGACCTTGAATGTCCCTTCTAACTCTGACTCTGATCCTGTAATAATTGATACCAGCATAAATGTGGAATAGAGCATGGAAACTGGAGTCAGGAGAAATGAGTTCTACTTCAGCTGCTGCCCTTACGTAGCTGTGTGGTCTCTGGGCTGCACTGTTCAACTCCTCTTCCTGTATTCCCTGGCCTCTTCCAAATTTCAGCTCAAGAACTCTTACTGTTATTCAGTCATTTCAGTTGTTTCCAGCTCTTTGTGACCCCATTTGGGGTTTTCTTGGCCAAGATAGTGGCGCAGTTTAACAATTCCTTCTCCAGCTTGTGTTACCAATGAGGAAACTGAGGCAAACAGGTTTAAGTGACTTGCCCAGGGTCACACAGCTAGTAAGTGTCTGAGGTCACATTTGAATGCAGGAAAATGAGTCTTCCTGACTCCAGGCTTGGCATGCTATCCATTGTACCACACTGACTAAGCCTGACACATAGTAATTGCTTAATACATGCATTTGTTGACTGTTAAATAATTGACTCCCAGGGCCTGGCAATCCTGGTCACCTTCTTCTTGGCTCATTCAATCATACCAGTGTCCTTCCTAATTGTGGCCCCAGAACTGAGCAGAATCTTCCCAATGTCTTTTAACAAGGGTGGAATAAAGTAGAAGTGTGGCCTCTGTTATCTTGGATTCTGTTGTGACTTTAAAGTTTGTTGTTTGTATTTCATCTTCCCAACTAGACTAAGCTACCCATGTCCCCAGATGGCAGGCACAAATCAAGGGTTTGCCCTGTGAAGTTTAGATTGAGTCAAAGGGCTAAACTTGAGGGCCGAGCTGAAGGTTCCCCACCCTGGAGCCTAACACTTTACAGGTGCTCAGCACTCACTGAATTGAACTGAATTAAATTTAACTTCGTAATTATTTTTTAAGTACTTGCTCATGTTCCATACACTATGCTAGGAATGAAACAAATTAGTTTGTGAATGTAGCATTAGCATTTATGAATGAAGTACAGGCGCTAAATAGTCTTAAACCATGGAAAGGAATAAAAAATGATAAAATAATCTTGGTGCTAATAATCACCCTTATACACTAAGAAAAAATGTAATAAAATTCTTGAAACACCAGAACCAATCTTATGGGGGAAGTAATGCCATTAAACAATCTGGCAGCAATTCTAAGGAGATGGAAAAAAAACTCACTAAAGACCAGGCAAGTGGCAAAATTGGGTAGTGGAGAGAATGCTGGCTTAAGACCTGCCTTCAAATCCTAGGCCTGACATTTAATAACTAATAGAGAGAACTTAGAACAGTGAGAAGTTAGAACAGTGAGAATTTAACTCTTTGCCCCTCTCTTTGCTCTAGAAACCTCACTTGGCTGATTGGGGCCAGTGAGCTATGACAGAGCCACGGAGTTGGAATCTAAAGGCCTGGGTTCAAATCACTTATTTGTTATGTGACCTTAAGAAAATGACTCAAGGGGGTGGCTAAGTGGTACAGTGTATAGAGCACCAGCCTTGGAGTCAGGAGGACCTGAGTTCAAATCTAACCTCAAATACTTAACACTTACTAGCCTTGTGACCTTGAGCAAGTCACTTAACTCCAATTGCCCTGCCTTCCCCCCTCCAAAAAGCAAAAGGAAGAAAGGGAGAAAGAAAGAGACAATCCTTCTGAGGCTCAATTTTCTCATCTATAAAGTAGTGATAATAATACTTGCCCTCTACCAAAAAAAAACAAATCCTGATGAGCTTTTGGTCACAGCAACTCAAGAAGACTGCCCTCCAAGGCTTGAAGAGGTGATTCACTGAGGGAGCACCTACGTCAAGGAAATCACTGATAACAATAATAAAAAACATATGGAATCATCAGAGCTGTCAGGGATGTCAGAGATGATTTTATCCAATCCACACTTGAACCACCGTTTCCTCAAATGCATCCCTAGTGACATCCCTTCAGCCCCGGTTTGGAGATGGCCAGTGACAGGGGAATCTGCTCTCTCTTAAGGCAGCCAGCCCATTTCACCATTGAGTAATTCTCATCATTAACAAGTTTGACTTTGGTCGTTCTGCCATCTGGCCGCTTCTCTCTGACTTTGGTCCACCGTTCCTAGCTCTGTCTTGTCCTCAGAAGAACAAGCTTCATCTTTCTTCCCCTCAACAGCCCCCCTCAGATACTCATTTCCCAGTTAAATTTTCTCATCTCCCTGTTTTTCTCCTTAATTCCTTCAGCTGAGCTTGATAGGTCATAGGATCATAGACTTGGAACTCAGAGTTCCACCTGTTCCAAACACCTCACTATACCGGTGAGGAAACAGAGGCCAATGACTCACCCACATAGTATGGAGACTAAATGGTCCCTAGAATCCCTTCTTGTGCTAACATTCTAGGATTAATGTAGAAAATCAGTAAAAACTAGGCAATATACACTCTGAAGGGTATGGCTATACTTGCTACAAATGGTTTTTTCTTTTTTTTTCTTTTTGGAGGGGGGATGGCAGGGCGATTGGGGTTAAGCGACTTGCCCAAGGTCACAGGGCTAGTTTTTGTGTTAAGTGTCTGAGGCTGGATTTGAACTCAAGTCCTCCTGACTCCAGGGCTGGTGCTCCACTCACTGCGCCACCTAGCCACCTCTTTTTTTTTTTCTTTTTTTCAATGGGGGAGGAGGTGGGAAGGAGAGAAGGAAGGTTTTTTTGATTAAAAAATAAAATTTAGTTTAAAAACTCAAGAATATGTGTAGAAGAGAGGAGGACAGTGTGGTATGATGGACAAAGAACTGATTTTGGAAAAAGCGAATCTGATCTGAGGCTCAAATCGTAGTACTTCTTTTTAATAACAATTATCAAGCATCTATTATGTCTCCCCTCCTCATTCCTCGCTCCTTTCCAAAGAAAACATAAGGAATGAAATGGAGAACACACTGATCTGAGAGCCGGGATATTTGAATTCTAGTCTAGTCATTTTCTCTTATTAGTTGTATTGATAATGTGACAGCTAGGTAGAGCAGTGGATACAACACTGGGCTCAGACACTAGCTGTGTGACCCTGGGCAAGTCACTTAACCTTGTTTGCTTCAGTTCCTCATCTGTAAAATGAATGGTAGAAAGAAATGGCAAACTGCTCTGGCATTTTTTGCCAAGAAAACCCCCGAATGGGGTCATGAAGAGTTGGACATGACTGAACGACAACTATTAATGTATAAGTCCATTGACTGAGGCTCCCTACTGACATGAAGGGCCTGAGTATAGTTAGAGGAAAAAGTGATATATTTGGAGTCAGAAGACCTGGTTATAAATCCTTCCTCTTCCCCTTATGACTTGCACGATTTTGGGCAAAGGATCCAGCCTTTCTGTGATTCACTTTCCTTCCCTATAAAATAGTGGGTTGTACTATGTTAGCTCTAATTCTTGCTCTAAATCTAGGATCCTATGATCCCTGACTCATTTGGCCCCATCCAGCTAGAACTTAACTTCAATATTTAGAGATCTCTCAATGCTAAAACCAGTTCCCCTTACAAGCACTCAAATTCACAAGTCATCAGATATAGAACAGGTTTTATTTACATAGTTAAAGATGCAGAAAACACTAATGCCCAGGACCACAGGGGGTCAAAAGCCTCCTATGCTCTCCATTGCCTCCCCAGGGACCTATGCAGCTCTCAGGGCTCACAATATTATCCTGGATTGGGCCTCAGCAAAGGAAAGAGATTTTGATTTGAGTCAATGGAGGATCAAAGGCAAGAAAATCAAGAAATCGTCTTTTCCAGTGGGCTCTTACCTCCCCTCAGAGGCTTATATAGTCCCCATGACTTAAAGCAGGGCGATGCTAGCCTCAGAAAAGGTTGAAGACATGTGGTTTTCTCTTCCAAATCAGGGCTATTTGCCTCCTTGCCCTTTTGCCAGCTCCTCCTCTGCTCCTGTCCTCCATGGGGATCCTTCATTTGTCTTTCTCCGTTAGCCCTCTACTAATTTGTGGTAACACTGTCATGGAGTCATGAGTCTCCTGGGCTCAGGCTCCCTCACTGATTTCCAAAGTATGGATAGGTATCAGGATTCAAAGGAGAACTTGGAAGACTACACGTCCCCAAGTCTAGGAACAGGAGGAAGGGAAAAATTTCCCATTATGTGCCAGGAACTATGCTAAGCACTTTACAGATCGTATTTCATTTGATCGCCACAACAGTCCTGGAAAGTAGGGGCTATTATGAGTCCCATCTATCATTGAGGAAACTGAGGCAGACAGAGATTAAATGGCTTGCCAACTCATACAGCTCATAAGTGTCTGAAGCAGGATTTGAATTCAAGTCTTCCTGACTCTAGCCCCAGCACTCTATTCACTGTGCCACCTGAGGTACAAAAGCGCAGTACAAAAACAAGCATGTTCAATGAACTACCATGCATGTGGCATCTTAACAGCACTCAAGACATGTGGCTTATTGATTCCCAAAGAATCTCAGGCAAAAACTACAGTTTAAAGAGTGAGAAGGAGAGGAGAAACATGTCTGTAAAGAATAAGTGATTTCAAGTTTTTGCACAAACAAAACCAATGCAGTTAAGATTAGAAGAAAAGCAGAGAACTGGGAGAAAAATGTACAGCAAGTTTCTCTGATAAAGGCCTCATTTCTCAGGTAGAACTGAGTCACATTTATATGAATACAAGTCATTCCTCAGTTGATAAATGGTCAAAGGATATGAATAAGCAGTTTGAAGAAAAAGAAATCAAAGCTATGTATAGTCATATAAAAATGCTCTAAATCACTATTGATTAGAGAAATGCAGATTAGAACAGCTCTGAGGCACCTATCATACCTATCAGATTGGCTAATATGACAGAAAAGAAAAATGATAAATATTGGAAAGGATTTAGGAAAATTGGGACGCTATGCATTGTTGGTGGAATTGTGAACTGATCCAACCATTCTAGAGAGCAATTTGGAACTATACCCAAAGGGCTATAAAATTGTGCATACCTTTTGACCCAGCAATACCATTACTAGGTCTGAATCCTGAAGAGATTTTTTTTAAAAAAGCAAAAGGAAAAGGACTTATATGTGCAAAAACATTTATGGTAGCTCTTTTAATGGTGATAAAGAATTGGATATTTAGGGGGATTCCCATTAATTGGGAAATGGCTGAACAAGTTCTGGTTTATTATTATGATGGAATACTATCATGCCACAAGAAATGACAAGCAAGATGCTTTCAGAAAAACCTGGGCTTACATGAACTAATGCAAAGTAAAGTGAACAGAACCAGGAAAACATTGTACACAGTAACAGCAACACGGTGTAATAACCAATTGTAAATGACTTAGCTATTCTCAGCAAAACAATGATCCTAGACAGGGGTGGAGAACCTACAACCTCCAGGGTACATGTGGCCTTCTGGTCCTTGGGTGTGGCCTTTTGACTGAGTTCAAGTTTTACAGAACAAATCCTTTTATTAAAGGGATTTGTTCTGTGAAGTTTGGATTCAGTCAAAGAGCCACACTTGAGGACCTAGAGGGTCACATGTGGCCTTGAGGCTACAGGTTCCCCACCCCTCATCCAAGATAATTCTTGAGATGAAAAATGTTATCCATCTCCCAAGAAAGAACTGATGGAGTCTCTATGCAGACTGAAGCATACTTTTTAAATATCTTTCTTTTTCTTTTCTTTTCTTTTTGGTCTGCCTTTTCTTTTACAACATGAATAATATGGAAATATGTTTGCATGACTGCACATTGTACAATCTATATAAAATTGCTTGTCTTCTCAATGAGAGGGAAGGGAAGGGAGAGAGGAAGACAATTTGGAACTCATACTTTTAGAAAAAAGAATGTTTAAAAAATTTACAAGTAATTGGAAAAAATATTTTAAAATTAAGCCCCAACCCCTAAAGAATAAATCATTTCCTATCATAGATTGAACAGGCAAATAAACAGTTAAGAAAAGAAATAGCAATTATGCTGCCTGGCCTGTTTGAAACGGAAAATATAGAGGAAAAGACACAGCAATGGTTATGGCCTTGTTAGTTGAAGTGAACAGTTCTGATTGAAAAGAACTCTGTTTAGAAATTCCTTTTGAAATTGAGGATGAGAACAGTTTTACAGATGTCACCATACATAGCATTAAACATCTCAAATGGAAGAGGAGAAAACCAGACAAGATTAAAAACTCAGACAGTATAATGAGCAAATAGGTCAAAGAGAGAAGACGTTTTCACAGGTCTTATGGTGTCTGGCATTTTTCCCTAATGTCTTATGAAATTCAAGTTTTTATATATCTTGCAAACCATAACAATGATGTCATTTACTGTTGTCCATATCGACTGAGATTTCTGCTGCTTTTGTATATATATTGTATGTTTTGCTGAAGATTGTGTCTAAAAAGGGGGCTTTTATTGCACTTGACCCCTTGACTTTGATCCTTGACCCATTCTTGTTGAATAGATACTTTTAGGATCAAATTTGCTGGCATCCTCGTACCATATAAAAAAAGTCATGTTCTATTCAAATTCCAACTTAAGAGATAGTCAATTTATTTTTTTTTATTTAGTTTCCTAGTCTCACCCCAGATTATGTGCCAGACCTGAAATCAGGAAGACTCATTTTTCCAGGTTCAAATCCAGCCTCAAACTTATTAGCTGTGTGACTCTGGGAAAGTCACTTGACCTTGTTGGTCTTGGTTTCCTCATCTGTAAAATGAGCTGGAGAAGGAAATGGCAAACCACTCCAGTATCTCTGCCAAGAAAACCCCAAAGGGGGTCACAGAGAGTCAGACAGGGCTGAAATGACTGAATGATATAACAACAAAGAATCTGAGGCAAGATTTTGAATTTGTCTTATTGACTCCAAGACCAACATTCTATCTACTGTGCCAGCTAGTTATTTCTTCTGTACTATTTTTGTGTGTTACATTACATATGTGTAGACATATATGTACATAATAATGTGCATTAACATTTGTCTATACATACATGTGTAAATGGGTAAGTGCGTGCATGCATGTATACATATGCATGTATATGTAAAAGATAGAATATACATATATTATAAGTAATAAAATCTGTAGATCTACCCGTCTCCTGAAAGACTGTATAACAGTGGTTCTCAACCTGTGGGTCATGACCCCTTTGGGAGTCGAAAGGGGCTGCCTAAGACCATTGGAAAACACATATTTCCGATGGTCTTAGGAACTGAGACACCACTCCTCTGTCCCTCTCCAGGCTGGTCCGCCCACATGCAGATACTCCCACATATGAGTATTAAAGGGTCACGGCATCAGGAAAGTTGAGAACCACTGTTGTATGCGAAGACTGCCTAAAATGATAAAGTAGAAAGAAATGACTATGCTTCCTCAGAGGCAATGAGGTGAAGCAGTGGTTAGAGCGCTGGTCCTGGAGTCAAGAAAATCTGGAAGCACCTCTGTCAGGAGGTTCAAGGACAAGCACCTCCGTCTGCCTCAGCTTTGTCATGCGTAAGGTGTGAATGATAACAGCACCTGCCTTACAGAGTTGTTGTCAGGATCAAATGAGAAAATATTTGTAAAGCCTTCAGCACAGTGCGTGGCACATAGCAGGCTCTATGTAAGCACTCCTTCCCTTCCTCTTTGCTCTCCCTTCTGAGTGCAGCTTCCCTTTCTCCTCCCCCCAACTACACGAACAAAGATCTCAGACAAGGCCCAGACCAAGTAGTGATCAGAAATCCAAGTAGAAACCACAGTGCATCATTCTACAGCACAACCTCACAAATCACCCACAGGAGGTGATCAGAGCAGACACTATGGAACAAGGTGGTCCAGGATCTTGGAGCAAGGCCCTGGGAGCAGAACAAGGGGATTGGGATTTCACATTCAGCCCCTGGGCATGGGAACTCCAGGTCCATAGCTCTAATCTTGGAGATGGAATCCTAGGACTCAACCTCTCCAGGCAAAGAGCAGATCCCCAGCTGCTGTCGGGCTGGCCCTCTAAACCTGGGGATGGAAGGAGGTAGCCGGAAAAGAAGGGTGAAGACCAATACAAAACCTCGACTGGCCCATGGAGCCCTAACTCAAAGTTCTAATCAGAGAAATAAGGCTGTGCAAATGCATAAACAGACAAAAAGCTATTATGATGCCTACCTCCCAGCACCTGCCTCCCAGGCTTATTGTAATGATTAAAAGAGATAATAGTTGTAAAGTGCATTATATAAATGCTACCTACCATGATGACATTGCCTACACACTCCATGAACCCAGAAGAAGAGGAAAACTCCAAAACATCCATAAGCAAAAATTCAAAAGGAAATACAGTTTAGCCATAAGCAGAGCAGGACCAGCAGGATGGGGAAAGGCCTGAAGGTCATGGCATATGGACACCAGTCAAAAGCATTAAGAATGTTTAGCCTGTAGCCCACCACCATGAATACTGTGATGCAGACAGATGCCCCCATGCTGCCTCAATGGATCTGTTTGTAACTAATAGGAGCCATATCACACATACTGCAATGTTTGTGCAGAATGGCCATCTTTATTCAGTAGGTGTTTTCAAACGTAGTCTGTATAACATGTGGAATTCCCAGGGTAGCTTCCCATAACACCTTCCCCATGAGTTGGGTTTTCTTGGATTCATTCTGCATTTTTTCTAGAAGTAAGGGGGTTCTGTAGAGGCAGCTGTGGTCTTTAAAAGGCTAGGACCATTCTTTAATCAGAAAACTTCAAGCTCCCAAAACATTAACAATATACATGCCTAAATGGGCTATAGATTAACTCATTTCACCTTGGGTTTAAATTGGAAATGCCCTTCACTGTGACTTTTGTTAGACAGGCATTTTCACAGTTTTGCTGAAGGATAATTCTATAATAGTTCTCAGAACACCTGTTGAGCATCAGGATGAGGGTTTTTTATCTGCTCTGGATCACAGGTCTTTGATAGTAGCAATATAAAGGGTATGTTCACATTTTGTTTGAGATTTTGAACTAAAGTTGCTTCATTCTGTGAAAAAAAAAAAAAAAAAGAATATTAAGCCTGAAGAAGGGAAGATTTAGAAACAAAATGAGGATTATTTTCAGGTAGCTGGAGAGCTAGTATGTGGAAGAGGGATTAGGCTTGTTCTCTTTGGTCACAGAGAGCAGAATTAAGAGTAGAAGAAAGTTCCAGAAAGGCAGATTAAGACTGGATGTGAGGACAAACTTCTTTACAGTTAGTTAGACTCAAGTGGAAAAGGTTGCCCAGGGAGGTAGTGGTTTCCCCCTTCCTAAAGGCCTTCAAGAAAGGTCATATGGACAATTGTTGGGTGTGTTGTAGATTCTTGTTCAGGCAGAGGTTTGATTAGATGACCCAGTAAGCACCTTCCAAGTCTGCTATATGGAATGACAGCTCTAGGAAGAGATTGCAAAGGTGGCCGTATTGATCTGGGTGCCAAGCTTTGTAGAATTCATAAAGCCACGAGAGTCAATGAGATAAATGAGAAGGGAAAGTCTAGAGTGAGAAGTAGAGAGAGTCATGGACAGACCTTCAAGGGACCCCACTTTTCCATGGCAGAAGGACAAGAGGCCACACAAAAGAGAGGCCAGGCTGGAGGATGGTCCTCTAAGCCTCTGTCTCTTCTTTGCTCTGCCTGAGCTAATTCACAAGATATTAGTTCACATGTAGCAGCTAAGCTTCTAAGTCACACCTTGGGTGGGGACTCAGAGCTGGAGGCTGTTCTAATGAGGGCCCAGCTTTACAGCTGTGTGTCAGGTAAAGGCAAGTGTGCCAAGGGTGCCAATTAATAAGCACGGACATCCAAAACCTGTCCTGAGGTTTCAGGGTCCTTGGAGACCCAGGCACGCGGTCATTATCAAGTGCCGTTTAAAAATTTCATTATGTGTCTTGGGGGTTTTTTCACCTATTTGTCTGTCCCTGGCTTGCCTGATTGTGCCTGGCAAGTAACTAGAGACCAGGGGAATAAGAGAGCCCAACAGATACAGGACTTACAGATAAGGTCTGTCCTGGGCAGGCAGGTGCTGATTCTCTCAGGACAGGGAAAGGAAGGCATCTCCTATTTCATAGGCGATCTCCATGTCACCATAAACAGTGATTATAAGAATATATCTGAGTAGAAACCAAGTCCTCCCCAACAGTGAATAAATAGTGGTGTTGCTCTAAGACCTTTCTCTGTCCTTGTGAAGAGGGAAGCATCTGTTTCTTGATTTTACAGAATGGAAAAGGTGAGGCCAAGAAAGAAGAAAAGGCCTGTCAATGGTAGAGCTGTCTTCACGGTCCAAGGTTTTCCCATCTGGTCTGTCCTGTATCTTTGGCACTGAATCAGCCTCGTTTCCTCTCTCCTCTCTCATTCATGTTTCACACTCTCCCTTCATGCACATCCCATTTATCCCTTACTACATTAACAGAAGTCCTCTGGTGCAGAAGGTGGAGGGAGGGGATAGTGTAGGGGAAACAGGACATGGGAGTTTCCTAGGACATGATGGTCTTTCTTTGTCTTTAAGCAGGATCACAGAGTATTAGGAAAAATGACTGGGATGGAGGGAAGGGGGGAGCAGGAAGGGAGAGCAAGAAAGGAGGTTAAACTGAGATGTTACTAATTTCCTCTCATAATCCTTCTTTATTACTCTGAGGGGAGGGAGATAATTCTGTCTTGAAATGCATCTGTGATCTCAGGAATTCTCTCCAACAATATATATCCCTGTCCAATCTCTCCCAGCCATCCTAGAGGATTCTTGTCTGTATCCTCTACAAGCTTGCCATGGGACTATAACAGATGTGCTAGAGGCCTTCTTCAACTTGGGCAAAAATCTGCTTGCCTGAGGATACCACGGAGCATTCTGACTGACCATTTGTCATCGTTTGCTCTTGCCACTTGACTAGCTTATTTTCTTTTCTTGTACTCCCAGACTAATGTGAGAATTTGATTTACCTGGCTAGGTGATCCAGGGAGTACCTTTTGTGCTAAAAAA